>JBAGKK010214735.1:0-22071 GCA_037177015.1 Euceroptres primus | reverse complement strand
TTCTGCGCTTTTAAACTACGCAATTTGGAATTGAAACTTGTAAGTAAAAGAATAAGAGAAAGAGAGGGAAAGGTAAATCGTAGGCCAATCGTGGAATTGAAAAAAGTAAAATCACTAAGTACTTAAATATAAGTGTTCCTTCCTCAAGGAGAATGGACATTTCATTGGAAATGTATGTTTGATGTATAATGAATGTCGTTATTATCATTAAACTAGTTGTGTAAAGTTTGCATTGTTCCGTCCTTGCTGAAGTTTTCACTTCTCACGCGCGTCGTTTCCGCGCACATTTTTTTTTTTTTAATGAAACTTTAGGGAAGTCACTTTGAATCCAATCTACATGTTTTCATATGAGAATGGGAAATAAAGAAAATACAAAAGTTATTGTACTTTTTGCTATAAATTGGTATTTATAGCAGCAAACATTGCGCGGTCGCATTGGGGCAATGTGTTCATTTAACCTCCAGTGTCCATTCTACCCCATCTTCAGCAATCTGAGGGAGATTCCCGTCGCAGCGTTTCACTCGTTTCGTTCCCATTCACGCTCCGACTTACTCTACCGCCTCACGTGTATGAGTAAGGCAGCCAACGCTACTCATGCCAATGCGCCCCCACTCACTCGCCCTCTCATACTAAAACCATTCCCCTTCCAGCGTTTCCGTTTCACTTTTTCGTTCCCCTCGGCGCTTCTAATAACCGACTTACCCAACCGGGCCTAAAGAAGTTTTCATTTAAAAAATATAAAAATTGATATTTTGATCAGTAGTAGAAATTAATAGAATAGTCACCTTCTATCATAATAGTTTGACAGTTAAATTGTCGATCCTTTAAGGGTAAATAAAAAGACCAAATGGAATCAGTAAGGCGACGTTTCGTTGGTTTAGTTTGCCAACACCATCAGGCAATATTTGAATAACACACTGAGATGGTTCAAATGACCCTCAATAATAAAACGATTAATTATTAAAAAAATAAAATAAGGAAAATAACAAGAGCAATAAAATATTAAATTATTAAATATCGATTCAAAAATGAGGGCGCTCAACAAAAGAGGATACGCTACTGAGCATTAAATACGCGGGAGGATAAATATTCGGCGGGAGAAAATAGCCCCAAAAATGTCAAGAGATCCGACCAATAGAATTAGGGGGGCGAGAAAAGGCGCCAAGGATTCACGGACAAAAGAAAAAAAGGCGCACAAAATCAATCGAAGAGTAGGAGAAAAATCCATCCGATTGGGAAGCAGGTCATTGACCGTGCGAATCAATAAACGCCACGCGCCGGAAATACCGGGGACCGATAGTGGGGAGACCACAGGCCCAAAACGATGAAAGCGGCTCGCTATCAGGTCTCGGCCTCTTACGTTTCGATCCTCTTCACGAGGTGAGGAGCGTAGCGTTAATTTTTCTATAGAAACTTTCTTTCAGCTCGTAGAGTATGGCGCAAGAAGGGGCACCTAACTTCCGCTGCTCTCTACTAGGGAGAATTCAGGAAAGCTTTTGTTTCCCAGCTCTCCCGATAGGCCAGTGTAGGGATCTAGGAGTTGCCACATATAAAGATTTTAGTGTTCAATATTTTAATTTCTTGAAAATCACAAACCACGATTTTCAACCAAGTTCATTAAAAGTAGAACGTTTACACTGTGTGACATTTGCTGACAGCACCCAGAATAATAAGACAGTTTGTGAGTTCATTCCGAATTTTCAACCCACTCCTTGGGAGATCATTCGGATGAACATAACAAATAACTGTTTTGAAAAAAACAATTTTGGATGCGTGAAACAAGCCTGAGTGGTAAAAATTAATTCTTGATTCCATTCTGAATTTTCAACCCACTTCTTGGAAGCTCATTTAGACGGAATAGCAAGGAATTGATTTCTCACTAACATATGACGTTCAATTACAAATAGCCTGAATTGTGCGAGCAAACATGCCGTCCACTCCCAATGTTCAACCCACTCCTTGGGAGCTCATTTGAGTGGAAGATCGGAAATCAGCTTGCAATCAATTCAGAAAATATAATCCCACAAGCAACACAAGCCAACTGAAGCTAAAGTAATCAGTGATTATCACGACACTCATATATGTGCGAATTTCAATAATCGGTTACGAGGCGGCAGCTAATCTTGTGCATTGGTTGCGTGTGAAGATTAAAAGTGACACACAGCTGAGCTCAAATTAAATAATTTAATCCGCTGCCAGAACAAAAAGATTCTGAAAACTAGTGGATTTCGTTTTATGGATAGACTAGGAATTCTATGGTAGTCGTGAGATTAAGTAGAGCATCTGTGATCCACTTAATTGCACCTCGTCTGCCAATAGTCGCACGATCCATGGTTTTCAGTTAGAAAATACTTGGCAACTGATACCTGGTAGTGTTGATCACGTCAGGGAGCTAGCTCAGGGTAGAAAAACCTTTTTAGACCGTGTTCTGATTGAAATTAAATTTTGAAATTCGCAGACCTTCAACCTCTCGAAGAAGTTCGTCTGTGAATAAGAGAAATTTTTGCAAACACACGAACATTCAGAGAACGTAAGTTGTTTTCTTTTTAATAAATTCGTAAGAAATCGAATACGCAATCATTCTCGACTCAGAGTTGTCCACAATCAATAAGTTAAACCAAGTTCTAATAATCCAAGAGATTTAGGGAACGCTCGTAATTATCGTGAAAATAAAAGTATTTGTAAATGATAGAAATCGAGTCGTGTAAAATTATAATTCTCTTATTAAAGTCAAATTTGCTTTCTGTCACGACTGAGAGCAACGTAAATAACTGCTCTCAGCATATCGTGATAGGGAAATAATAAATTGGCTTAAAGAGCAAATAATTGTTGGATGATATTCCAACAATTCGCACTCGAAGCTATAGCTTTTTAATTTAAAAATAATTTATGAATAAAATAAAGTGAATCAGTTGAAACCCATATTTAAATAACCAGAGATTGTCATAAATCGAGAAGAGTTGAACAAAAATCGAGCATTTAATATTTTGTGAATTATCCCTGGCGATAGGAAACCGTTGCAACACACCAAATTAGTTTGAATGAAATTTAACAAAATACACACAATAATTCTTTTTTAAAATATAGTCCAATTTTTAAGCAATTTCATTGTGTGTAATCCACACTGCTGGTTAATAAATTTGAAAAAGCCTTCTTTCGATACTGTGCAAGATGTTGGATCTGTCTCCGATCCAAGACCCAAATCGGTATTAGAAATAAAACACCAAAAACCAAGAAACGTCGCCTTACTGATCAAATTTGGTCTTTTTATTTACCCTCAAAGGATCGACAATTTAACGGTCAAATGATATTTCGGTCAATTTTTTCAAATGATCTTTTTCGACCTTTCCTGCGTACATTTGTATAAAAGTATTTTTTTCGTTTGATTATTATTATCCAAAATAAAAATTGTTAAAATATGGTACAACTTTCAAAACTCAAATTTTCAATTACCAATATCTGCCAAAATATTGCAAAACCCTTTGACATCAGTATTTAGTACCCCATATACTATACAATAAAAAAAATAAAGAAAATCGATGACTCACGTGTTGCCTTTGACATGGAGTGCCCAAAGGATATTTGAAAATTTTCAAAATTACGGGAGTTACGCTATAATGAATTTTGAGGTTGGATTGGACATTAGAGGTGAAAGTATACATTTTGAGAAAATAATACTCTAAAATAAAAATTCCAAAATTTTTCACAAAAAAAGTACAAAAAAAGTTTTTGAATCAATTTTTCGTTAATTATCCCCCCCGCCTTTTTATTTTTTTTTAATCAAGATATAAAGATTCCTTGTGAATTCATCTTTCATTTGAAAAAAAATCATGGAGACTCCTCTGGTTAAGAAGATAACGAAATTTCAGTAAGACGCTACGCTGCGTTGTCAGTGTAGCGACTCGCGAACGATAGAACCATTAACTTCTTTTTATCTTCTTGTAAAAATGTTTTCTATGCGGCTTGGATTTTATGCGCCGGAGTGTGTGGAATAATAGTTATTTGTGATACAAGGACCCTAAGCGGCACTTTTTCGGCCGTGTGTGTAAGTTGCAGTATTCATCGTTCATCTCGGCTACGCCTCGACTCCGACTCGTACTGCAATTTACACGAGGCAAAGTGCCGCTTAGGGGCCGAATGTCACACTATTTTTTATCACACCAGTCGATCATAAGTGCAAATAGAAGTTGCATAGAGTCTTAACTTAAAAAAGCCGAGGGTCCAGGGACGGAGTCCTTTCTTTCTGTCTTCCAGCTTATGAATTTGTTGTATGCAGCTGTGTAAAGTTCTTTTGACTTTGACGGTAATAAATTAAGCGACCCACTCTTTGCTGCATCGATAATATCCTGAGAAATATCATCATCACTATTTGAAGCAATGTCGCTCATAGTTTGTTTTTGTTTTGTACAAATGATGGCCAGTGCTCAGTCAGCGGAGTGTCGTGTGTTCTGTCGACAGCGCTACATTGGCAAGAATGTGAATCACTCATCGTGCCATAAAGTACAGCTACAGATTTTCGTCCGCCAATCAGATGACAGTGTCAATTACTTTATAGTACGTTGTACATTAAGTAAATATTTTACGGCCTAGGCTAAAAAGTGCTCTTTTAGGTATCGTTCACAGTTCCTAAAATCACACTTATGATGGATCTTGTGCAGCTAAACTCGCTGAACATTCCCCGCTGACAACAGCCATACAGATTTTTAAAATGCCTGTGCTAAGATCACTGGCAGTTACCAGCGAAAAGTCGCATTTGATAGGTTCGAAATCAATAGCGGGTAGCATATGACAAGATGGTAAACTCTTTCCTATCTGGACAGAAAATCCTGAAGGACCAGTCGTTTTGACATCGAATTTTTCGAACAAGTGACGTAAACCTAGCTCATTACTATGTAACTGATAAACTACCCACTGCCGTGGCCTTTGCAGTTTCTCTTCCAAGCGACGAATAATTGTAAATAGCTCCTGAAACTTTTACAGCTCTGGTCGTTTGCGACGATACATGTCCGAAGTAGAGAGACCCAGGCTCCTGTATTCGAGAAGTGTGTTCTTCCGCTTGAGCTCTTTTATGAATCGTCCCATCTTCTGTTCTTTCAATCAATAAACTTTGGTCCTTTCTATCATCGAAATACAGAGCCTGCAGTTTCAAACCAGCTGGGCACTGCTTCCGCTGAAGATGTTTGCGCATCTTTTTCTTTTCTCTCCTGACTTTGTTTTTATCAGTAATAAATGCTTTAAACTCAGGCACTTGATTAGATATATCGTGAAGAATAGAAGAAGCAAGATCTGCTGCACTTCTGTCTGTTATGCCATATCTATCACAGGCCGTTGAGAAAGTCGCAAACGACATTCTGGTTTGGTTTCCCTTCGCATCAGTTGCCATCCATGTCTCGTCAGCACAATCTCCTTCTAAAGTATCGTCACTTTCAGCATCGTTATCTTCATTGCCAATATAATTATCTTTATTATACTGTGGTGATTGATCGGAAACTTCACTTTCTATAATAACCGTACTATTTCCACTGTTGTTCTCTTTTTCAACTGCTTTGTGACGTTTTTTATTAATGAAAGTGTCATTATCATAGGCATCGCTTGTACGCTTTGTTTTCTGTTGAAAAACGTGTGATGAATCTGGTAATATTTTCATTGCTCTGGAGCTGCGTTGATCTAGAAGAAAGTCTTTTATTGTTTTTGATAATCGGTTTTCTGAAGAACAAGTGCACTGTGTCTCTAAGCACTTACAAGCAGCTACGTCAAATAATCTTCCTGCTTCATGAAGGTATGATTTGATCTTTTTCTTGAACGGGGGCTTATCCATGTCTCTAAGAAATGATTTGCTCATACTAGTAACTACAGTAAGTTCTTGTCTTAGCATATTTAATATTCTTTCTTGACTAATCACAGGCATCGAACTCTTTTTCCATATTTCTTCCAATCTTGTGCTTACCAAGTTGAAGAATTCAAATTTTGTTCACAGCCAATAAAATAAGCATACCTCATTACATCCAGATATTTAGGAAATCTCACATCACCGAGGTCACCACAAACTCCCAAAATATTGCACTCACCTTTGACGTCATTTCAGTTATTCTTCGATAGCGTATAATAGATTATACCAAAACTGTGAGGATATCATATTTGACCAGAAAATACTTGAACGTACAAAAAAATAGAATGATGATGCCAGAAATAACGAAAAAAAAATAATCTTCA
This sequence comes from Euceroptres primus, assembly GCA_037177015.1. Taxonomy (NCBI): domain Eukaryota; kingdom Metazoa; phylum Arthropoda; class Insecta; order Hymenoptera; family Figitidae; genus Euceroptres; species Euceroptres primus. Next base: position 15,858 of record JBAGKK010214735.1, on the reverse strand, counting down.
AAAAATATTAAACAGAATTTACCTGCTAATAAACTACATACTCTGCGTCAAGAACAAGTGACGTAAACCTTACTTATTACTATATTAATGTACTTCACTTTGAAATAACGAAAAAATTAAACTACAGGAAAAGGTAGGTTTATTTTTAATACATCAGACTTCTGGAATCGCCAGTTATGCGTTGCCTAGGTAAATTGATATACTAGTCATTCATTTATTAACTCAAACAAAACATTATCACCTCAGGTGCACACCTTCATAGCAGAAAGTTGTCAGAGAAGTAAGTTACAGAAAAAAAGAAACAAAAGCTAAAAAATCTTGAATTTTTCATTTTTCTAAAAAACATGTGATTACATTTTCGGTTATAGCTCAGTGAAAAATAAAGTTTTGTGAAGTTTGTTGGTCTCATTTTAAAGGTTGTATTTTGCCGAAAAACGTGTGATTTTACCAGATTTTTAATACTGCTTTCGCAGATTTTAGAAGGGTTTAAAATTAAGAGAAACGTCAATTTTCGACACTTTTGGTCAGTTATAGTGGAATTATGTAGTTTTTAAAATTGAATTCTTTATCTTTATCATGCAGGAAATATTGGCAGTAATATAGACTACAAATTCTAGTAGGCAAGAATCATTCAAATTTATAAATGGATCAGGTATAAAATAAATTTTGCGCTGTTCGCTGTTTAAAACTTGAATATGCTTGCGATTTTCCTCCTCTTCTTTACATAATCTGCATATTGTGTTCTCAAATCCTGTATTTGCCGCTTTCCCCACATTCCCGCATCTTAATCGTGCCAACTGTTCTTTATTCCTCTCACTTATCTTTTCGTCCTCCCAGTATTTCTCCCTACACAATTGAGATTTCCAACTTTTATATCCACTACAGTACGATGACCTGTCTATTCTCCCCCTATCTCCCTGTATTTCCTGCACGAAAATCATCTCGAATCCTTTCTCTAGGTTCTTCCTAACCTCCTCTTCCCTTCCCCCTTCCCAAAGCAACTCTGCTGTTACTCCGTCACCTTCATCCCGACAAGCTTTCCCAAATGTTTTGCCCCAACTCGAGAGGTTTCTATTTTTTATTTTTCTCTACTCTTCCCTCAAACAGATTTTTGGCCATCTCGCATTATCCATTTCACAAATTCTCATAAGGTACTTGCCTGCTCGCGCCCTAGCCTCGATCTGTAAACTCTGTCTTCCTGCCTCCATTCTTCATATGTAGCCTGGAGTTGTGCTATCAAGTCCCATTGCCATTTTAACGAACATACCTTGCATTTTCTCTATCGATTCTCTTCTGGACCAGCCCCAAATTTCTACGCCATATATCTCTCCTGCTTTCACTAACGTGTCCATAAGATACAATCTTTTACCCAACCTATTGATTCCTGCTCCCTTTAAAACATCTCATGCTGCATTTGCGGCAATTCAGGCTTTTCCTGCTGTTTTCTCTGTATGCTTTGTACAAGTTGCCCCAGTCGAAAACCAATATCCCAAATACTTAAAGCTATTTACTACTTCTAATTCTTCCCCCTCCACTTGCCAACTCTCCCCTTATGTCCTCCTCCCCCTTTCCTGAATATCATTCACTTGGTCTTATTTCCGTTAATTTCTAATTTATTCTTTTTGACACATCTCTCTAGATTTCTTAGCATTCCCGTGAGCCCCTCCGCGTGGTCCGCCACCAAAGCCACATCGTCTGCAAATTTGAGCCCAAAAATTTTGGTTCCTTCTATTACTGTCCCTCCTACATTTCCTTTTTCCCAAGCCTCGTCCATGTCTCCTATAAATATGTTGAGCAAGGTCGGACTGGGTGGCCATCCTTGCCTTACGCCTCTGTTTGTAGAAAATAAGCTCGTGTTCCCTTCACTCGTAATAACTTCGTTTAAGGCCCTGCTGTATATCTTTCCTATCATATCTAACATTCTACCTTTTATCCTTATTTTCTTTAATTTTTCTACTAGTATCGCTCTATCGACTGGATCGAATGCCTTCTTGAGATCTACATACGCCGTATACAGTTTACCGCCCTTCGCCTTTAGTTTGTTGTTGATTAGCAAGTTGAGAACCCACACATGATCCCAAATAGCCTTTTTCCTCCTCGCTTTCTTCGTACTTCCCTTTCTTTTCTAGCCAGTCTCTAAGTTTTTCGTCCAAGATGACTGTTAGGATTTTATACTCGGCATCCAGGAGTGCTACTCCTCTATAATTTCCCGTTTCATTTTCATTCCCCCCTTTATGTATAGGAAATATCTGCGCTTTTTCCCAGCGACGAGCCAATTTCCCTTTCATTTAGAACCCATTCAGTATCCTGTGTACCTCTGAAGTCCAAACTTTCGGTAGCCATTTAATAAATTCTATGGCAATGCTGTCTTCGCCTGCTGCTTTCCCTTTCCTTAGTCTGTCTACTACTTTCGCTACTTCGTCAAACGAGATTTCCCTATTTATTTCCAAGTCTAAATCACCCCGTCCCAACTTCTCCTTTCTTCCTCTCCTTCTGCTACCTGTTTTCATCCCTCTTCCTGCCTCCCCCTGCATCCCCATGCATTCATCCCTCCCCCCACTATCCTGGCCTTTCAGGAGTTTCATGAAATGCTTCTTCCAATTCGCCTTTTTTTTCCACTCCCTCTAAATCTCCGTTTCGGTCTAAACTCACCTATTTCCCCCCAAAAATCTCCCATATTTTTACTATTCTACACCTTCTTCCACTTCTGTTTCCTTTCCCGATACTCGCTTTGTAGTCCTCATGTTCCCTATTTTCTTTTGTCTTCAAATATTTTTTCAAGTGGTTAAAAGTGTTTTTCATCAATTTCTTTTCCTTCTCATGCCTTCTTTTAAACTCCTTTTCCCCTTCTGCTCTTTTCGTCTTTTGCTTCCTAGTGATGCCAACCCTTTCTGCTACTTTTTTTATGTTTTCTATTAGGCTGTCCCACTTATCTTCCCACTGCCCTTCGTTTTCCGTTATCATTTCCTTCTTGATAGCTTGCATGTTCTCCCTATATTCTTTGCTATTAATCTTATCCCACACTAATCTATAAGCTACCTACTCTCCTTCTATTTCTAGTTCCTCATTTACTCTTTTCCTTCTACTATTCTTTCTAGCACTTTTTCCCGCTTTCCCCTTCCCAGTTATCTCACCCATTTTCCCACCGGAAAATGATTTGATTCTATTCTATATCTATTCTATTCTGATTAGTTACCACCTCGATATCTTTTATATCCGAATCTCCGATTCCCTCAGAATCAATTATGTAGTCGATAACCAAACCCCCATCCTCCCCTCTCTTGCATGTCTTCTATAACTTCTCTTATTTTTTCCGTCGTCCTTGAAACCCCTACATTATTATAAATAGATACAATATTCACAGTATTTCCCCAGTTTTAACAAACTCCACACCCCTTTAACCTTTCTACCCCCTGCAAGATTCCACCCAACATCTTTAATATCCCTCCTCACCGCATCTCCCTCCTCTTCTTGCACGAAAGGGCTTTTCCTCCACTCTTCCTTCTTCCTCGATCCATGTAAAAATGCTGTCGTTAATTGTCTAACTCATACAGCTCGCACTAGCTTTTCCTCCATTCCTCCTTGCTGTCCCCACCTTGTTTCGTATCCAGTCCTGAATCTCTTGCTCTTTGCATGTCATGTCATCGTCGACAAAGATTTTTGTCCCGCCCAGTCTATGCTTATTGGCCAGTAATCGCCTTTTGGTCCCCTATGAATTCAGTTCAATCAAGACCCCACCGGCTATGTGTCAGACTTTTAATCAGAATATTAACTCCCGTCAAGTGAATCACCTGAATCCTCGTACTACTATGTTGCTTCTCTTCTTTTTTCTCTTCCTAAGTTCATACTTTAGTTCGCTCCTTCCAAGTTTTTCTGGTAAATTTTGCTCGTTCCTATTCTCCTTCTGTTTTTCTTCGTTTTTCTCCTCAAATTCCGATCGGGCACGGTCAACACGCTCTGGCTCTTCCCCCTCCCTACTCTGTCTCGAGCTTTCTCTGCTTCTTACTCTATTCTTATCCTTCGCTATCTGGGGAACCCCTTCCTCAGTATTCTTTGTTCTCTGTGAGTCCCCATCAGCTGATTCGGAGGTCACATCACTTGACACCTGCGTATTTCTCCCGTATTCCCCCTTCTCTACCAGCCCAAGCTCGTACCTTACTCTCGCTACCTCTTCTTTCACAGCTGACAGCTCTGCGGCTTATTACCTCTCGCGTTCTCTCGATTTTTTCTTGAGTATAAACTTCTTGTTCCTAATTTTAATATCACGCCCGAATGAGTCTTTACATTCTTCGACAAAATCATGTAAAAATTCATCTTGCACTTTCTGGCTTTGAATCTCCACAATAAATTTCGTCCGCAAACGGTTTAGTACTATAATCATTATGTATAACTTCTACAAGAGTCGGCTATACTTGCTATTCAGATTTATTATAAATGGATAAACCGTCAATATAGACTAAAATTTTAATTTCTTGTTCTTTGTAATTTTCTTCTGTTATCCTTGTTTCTAAACCGTATTTAATGCCTGTTTTATACATGTATGCGCCATTGATTCCCTTTTGAGACTTCATTATTCTAATTCTGTTATTTGTTCGTTGAGTTTTGAATAATGTTTCTGGAGTTTTTGGTAAGTCGTGTCCCTCTTTTCGTAAAATTTTTAATAATTTATTAAGGCTTTTCTGCGTAATATTGTGCAAGCATTCATTTCCCCAATTGCAAAGTTTTTTCTCGTAGGGTCGGATTTGCATTTTCTGGCGTCCCTCCCGAAAATCTAGACAAATTCTAGATGATTTCATCTAGAAAAGACTGTCTAGAACTGGCCCGTTTCTAGACAATTCTAAACAAAACCTAAACAAGGTTCTCAGACAGAACAGCTTTATTAGGGTGATTTATGACAGTCAGACCTTTCGTTTTGATGAAGGATCGTCATAAAACCCTAAGGAGCCTAACTAAGTGTCGCCACTAATCCCCTTTTCAAAGCGCAAATTATTTATATTATTTATTCACATCAACACTATATTTATCTTTTACGTCTTTACCTCTTTATATTTCTTCCTTATTATTCATACAGTACATCCCTTTGATGGTAATTCTAAAAATGATGTTCGTTTTCAGCTATCTCTTACTGCTTACGAAAAACTTGATACTTATTCTAATTTTGAACTGATTAACACAAATTTTCCATGATTGCAATCGTGAAAATCCATAGGATCTGAATTTTCAACCATCAATTTTCTAATTACAAAACTGCAAAAATTTTTATTTATAAATTTTAATCCTCTTCACCTGGCCCACTGTTTTATTGCAAAGTTCATGGCAAAGATCTTCGCCTGGGACTTGGTCGGGGCTAAGGCTGTCGTAAAACAGTGAGCAGGAATAGAGGATTAAGATCTGAAACTAAAAATTTTTGCAGTTTTGCAATTCGGAAATTGATAGTTAAAAATTCATAATCTACGTATTTTACGATTACAAATATCTAAAATTTTCCTTAAAAAGTTAAAAATGGCAGTATTTTAATTGTGGTGTTATTAATCAAAAATATAATAATAAATATGGACAATTGTCCAGAACCTTAAGATTTCAATATAAGAAATTTTAAAGAATAAATCGTAAGCGACACATATGACCTTTTGTATATTACTTCTTCAGACGATCAGAAGTATATTATTACTCGTGTACATCCGTTTACTTGAATGCACCGACTATTTATGTGTTTTAAAAAAATATGTATGTTTAAGGTTATTCACTTTATTTTTTAATCAGGTAAAACAGTAGAAAGAGTTTTTTTTTAATTTCTGAGTAACCTAATACACAATTTTTAAATGAAATTGTTAAATTAGAATGTATCTCTGAAAATAAGAAGCATTAATTCAATTATAGTTGTAGCTATATTTAATATGTTAACATTAATGTGTACATTTCGGGTTATTTTTCTACGTCCATCTGACGAATCTTTTGGCACTTTTTTTTCCTCGTTTGCGATAACCTCTTTTTATCTTTTTCCAGTTTTAAATCCTTAGCTTGATTATCCATTATGCATTTCTTTAATTATATTTTTATATTCTGAATGTCTGAATGGCAGGTTATAAACATCGAATCATTGATAAATTAATTAATAAATTTTTAATATTCTTCACAAACTGCAAACTTCACACATTTCATTTTCTGATTTTGTTACATCAGCGACCGTTACACGAACAACAATTTTTAAATAATAGATATTAATACTAAAGTACGCAGAATTTTTTGGTCGACATTTGTAAGTAAATTCATATTATTGAAAATGATATATATATATATATATATATCTATAAATTATTTGATTAATTTAAACTAATTTTGTAAGAAGCCTTACCCATTACACTAGCGACGTTTTATTTGTACGAACACACTTTCTAATGTAAATGAAGAAATAACTCATAATATTATGAATTAGAAAGAGGCATGGAATTAGCTTCTTTCTTAAAGATTAAGCTTTCATTTTCCATTTTAAAAAATCTTTTGTGAACGTTTTTGGCAGTGTCGAAGTAGAAAATCTTACTGTTACCATATACCAGCGACACGTAAATATTGGGACAAACTTTACAAATCAATTACAATTTTTCTATATGTTCTACGTGATTTTTATAAATTTTATTAGATTCTAGTATAATTTGTAAATAAAACACGTGATTCTCAGATTTTTATATTATAAAATATAAAGATGATAGATTTTAAAATGTTTATAATTGTAAAATGCACACTCTGTTAGAATGACATTTCGCATGTATCAGAGGCGAATTTACCGCCTGTATTATAATTTTATGCACAAAAACTATTGCCCGACTTAGTTTTCGTCACAAGTAAATGTATATCATAGCTTATTATTCCTAATCTTATCCTTCGACATCAAATCTAAAGGTTACAGACAATCGCCCATATAAATAAGTAAATATTTAAATTTATAAACAAAGTTTAAATTATTAATTATATTAATTTATCAAACAAATAATAAATTAATATTTAGAATTAATACATTTAAATTAATTAATTGAAAAATTTAAAAAGAATATTTTAAAAATAAATAATATTAATGTTAAATAATAAAATATTATTAATAATAAATACACGTAAATAAATATAAATTAAACCATAATCTTCTCATAAGTTTATTTTATGAATTTGGATATATCAAAATGGGCATATTCTTTATTAATAATTGGTCAGCCTAGAATTATTTATACCCATTATTTGTTAGGAATTTTCAAATTGGATGGGCGTTGAGCTATTCAATGATGACGTAATAAGTCCCTTGAAGCAAAATTCTTCGACAATAGTACTCAAATTTCAAAAGCTCCCAACAATAAAGAGTAATAAAATCTTCGGTAGCGCTATACCTGGCTGTAGGTTTCGAAGAAATGGCTCATTTCTAGTGAGCAATTTTAGACCCTCTAGACAAGGGCAGTCATCAATTCCGCCCCAGCTACCTGAGTACTGTTCCCCTTTCAGTGCCAGTGTGCACACGACCTTACCCCTCACGGACCTCGATGCAGCTAGGGGCTGGACTGCTGCTGAGATAATCCCTTTGTCTTTTACTTTGTATAAGACCGTCGCAATAAAATTAATTTTCACAAATAAAAAGTTCAATGTTTTGGCAATTAGAAACTTGAGATTTAAAATTTCAGAATCAGTGCACTTTCACGATTACAAATATATAAAATTTTTCTTAAATATGCTAAATTAAAATAAGTCTTATTTAGTAATCGATAAATTGAAATATGTAAAAGATTTAAACTTTTAACTTTTTAAGGACAAATTTGAGGTGTTTATAATCGTACAAATAATCGTAAATTCTCTAGTTTGAACTCGCAAAACTCGAATTTCAAAATGAAATAAATTTTTACTTTGAACATTTTAATCCTCCTCAATCGTCATTGTTATGGATATGAATAGAATGACTAGATGTAGAAGAATATGTGGATATGTAAACTTCAAACTCTTATGATTTACAATCATTCTCTATTGTTTAGTAATTGGTGCAATATTTCATATGGGAAAAACCAAAAAGCTTAACTAAAGTCGGAGTAAAAAGTCCTGACACCTGGCTTTGAAAGTTTACTACTCGGCGAGAAAAAACCGCAGAATTTTGAGCCAAAGACAAAAACATTCTTCAACATTATAGTTGTAGAATGGTATCAGTTTGATTTTCGTCAAAAATTTTTTGTCTTTACTGTGACAAAAAATGTGTGAAAAACAGGAGAAATGACCCTCAACTTTGTATACCTCGACTTTGAAGTCCTCTACAAGTGAAAAAATTGGTATCAGAAATTTGAAAAATTCAAGAGTATTCTGCAACATGTTGTTTACAAATGGCAACTTTTTACATTTCAATTTATTTATTATTGTAATCAGTAGAGCTAAAAATGTTAAAAATAATTATCTCGGCTCTGGATAGAGATTTCAAGCTGAACTATAACTTGAAAGAAGTTTCTCGATTCAGCGGTTTCATCTCAAAAGTTGAAAGATCAATAAAATTAAAAATCTTTGAGTAATCACCTTCTGAATAATCACGATTTTAATGAGTTTCAATACTGGAAAAGTCGTGATGAAAAAACGTCCTTCTCGACACTGTCCAATTTAACTGTGACACAGATTCCTTAAAAAAAAGGATCATGCTGCGCCCAGTGCCGAAAACTATAGGCGTAGACTGAATCTTCTGTTCACTACACAGCAGATAGACGAATCTGCAAAGCGTTATTCTTTACAGTTTATTTTAGGGAGCTTACTGTCTGCTGCGTAGTGATTAGAAAATTCAGTCTACGCTTATGGTTTTCGGCAGCGGGCGCAGAGTGACCCTTTCTTTTTATGGGATCTGTGTCACAGTTAAATTGGACAATGCCGAGAAGGACGTTTTTTCATTGCGACTTTTCCAGTATTGAAACTCATTAAGATCGTGATTATTCAGAAGGTTTTTATTCCGAAATTACTAATTTTATTGATCTTTCAACTTTTGAGATGAAACCATGAATCGAGAAACTTCTTTCAAGCTATAGTTCAGCTTGAAATCTTTATCCAGAGCCGAGATATTTATTTTTTACATTTTTAGCTCTATTGATTACAATAATAAATAAATTGAAATAAAAGAAATTGCCATTTGTAAAGAATATGTTGAATTTTTTAATTTAATAACCTGAATTTTTTTCAAATTTCTGATACTAATTTTTTCACTTGTGGAGGACTTCAAAGTCGAGGTATCGAAAGTTGTGGGTCATTTTGTATGTTTTTTCACACATTTTCAGTCACTGTAAAGACAAAAAGTTTTTCGCGAAAATCAAACTGACATCATTTTACAACTATAATGTTGAAGAATGTTTTTGTCTTTGACTTAAAATTCTGCGATTTTTTCTCGCCGAGTAGTAAACCTTCAATGCCAGGTGTCAGGATTTTTTGCCCCGACAATAGTTGTAAACTCCAAATTCTCCTTAATTCTATTATGTCCATTAGTATGAATATAATATTTATAATATAAGAGTATTTAGGTTAGACTTGCTATAATTTCTTTTACAAGTAAACTAAAGTTCCCTATTGTTTATTTATGGTACAATATTTCACTTGGGGAAGACCAAAAAGCCTTAGCCGTTTGAAAATTCAAAATCCTTGAAAAGAAAGATTATATTGACAAGATCTTAGTTCACAATGGCATTAAATTAATTTATTACTCAACCAATCAGACTGCTTGAAATCGTCTTTAAATAAGATCACACTCTGAAATTTTCTCATTTTCTTTCGATCAGTGATTTGAAACATTGAAACTCGTGAATTTTCTGGTTTCATCTATTTTGGTCAAAAGCTGCACTTGGAATCTCAAAAGCATATTGGCGGAAAAATGGCCTCTGCCACTGTTCCTCCCATGTTTACCGAAGTGACATCTGAAAAAGGTAAAACAATTTTAATTGTGAATAACTTTAAATTCCATTTTGCAAAAACTTTGTCTTGTGGAGAAGAAAGATAAAGATGTAATACAAAATATTGTAAAGCTTTTTTACGTATTCCAAGTGGAACTCCGCGAAAGATTAACATTCATCATTGCAAATTAGATCATAACCACGTGCCTGAAGTAGAACTTAATTGGCAAAAAAATTAGTTGTCCGCAAGTGCAAAACGTAAAGCCGTTGAAGATTCTTGTGAAAGGCAGTCAAAAATAATAAACTCGTACGTAGAAAAACAACATCAGAATTTAAAATTTAACTCTAGAAGGATAGGCGTGAATAAATTTTACTCACAAGAAGTATCCATTGGTTTTCCCTAGACCGGAGGGGGCTGGCTCTTGCTACCCCCCACCTATTTGTTCAGTAGGCAGTTGTGAGCTGGCCAATCAGTGTGTAGACAACTCTTGTGGAGTTTGGATCGTCTGAGAATGTAAGTATTTAAACTTAGTGAGTGAATTGTACTTACCCCTACCTTTCTACGAAAATGTTTATGAGTAATTTTTACTCACTCCTATCTTCACATGTCTAGTTATGTATCAGTGTTGGGGAGTAACTTGTTACGTTACTTGTAACTTTTATGGTAACTTAGTTAGTTTTTAAAAAATTAACTTGTAACGTAACTTACTTACAATTTTTTCAGTAACTTGTAACTTTCATTTTAGAGACTTTGAAGTTATTTTGTGCTTTTTGTGCTTATGGGTCATGGGATGAAAAGAAATAAAAAGTGGAGCAAATTAGATACGTGAGCTGTGATTGTATGTAACTTAAAATTCAATCTGAAAAAGCATTTTTAATGGTTTATGAAAATAAATGTAAGGAAACAAGTAATTCGGGCGATCGTGCTGAACAATACGAAAAAAAACTCGTTCAGAATCTGATACCATGGGCAGAATATTCCGAGAGACATGTCTATTAGTCAATTTGAATTTTATTATAAATATATGTATACTATTGTTCACATGCCGAAATATATTATGAATTTTCTTATTTTCTTTAACTAATACCCATTTCTTTTTAAATTACTTTTCTATGAATTATCATCTTAGTTATTTTGAATTTTAAGTTAAAAATATTAAGGGAGTGACTAGTTACTCAAAAAAAAGTAACTTACCCAACACTTTTATGTATGTGTATATATATAGGGCTTTTTTTCTTCTTATTTCATATTTCTTTGTTGTTTTGGCAAAAGAAAAAGAATGGCAGAAGAAAAAAGGCTATATAAGGAGTACGAAATCCCAGAAATGGCTGCAGCTATCGCTGTGTCTAGTGATGATGAGGGGAGTGAATGTGAAAATGAAGTAGAAGAAGACATTGAAGATGACGACTCTGACGCAGACCCTGACTTCGACCCAAATCAGAGTGAGGATGTTGAAGAGGCTCTCATAGAAGCAGTTGAAGATGATGAAGACATCGTCAGTCCACCTAAACCCAGCACCAGTAAGGTAAGGGGTAGAAAATAAAAGGCTCGTAAAATGGAAACTACAAATGCATCAAACGCCATTGAGTTCTCAGAAGATGCTGTCCGTGGGAAAAATGGTTTCAAATGGAGTAAAATGCCCAAACTTGCAACGGAAAGAGTTCCCAAAAAGAACCTAATTCATATTGCTCCTGGACCAGTGCATCGTGCATACGAATGAGGAAATTGGTAAACAAAAGGAGGGTTATTATCAAAAAGATAGGTCTGTGGATGTTGTTGAAGATAAGAAAGAATTGAATGGCTTACTTGGTCTTTTGATTTTAGCTACAGCACTCAAAGACAACCATTTGAAGGCAGAATATTTATTTGATGTAAGCTTTTCTGGAAGTAAATATAGAGCTCCTATGTCAATGAAACGATTCAAGTTTTTGGTAAATACTCTGAGATTTGATGACAAGAACACTCGGGATACGACAGATATTTTTTCTCCCATCAGACATATCTGGGATATATTGATTGGTCAATGTCGCAATATGTACAAACCTGGATCGTATATAACAATAGACGAGCAGTTTGTCAGCTTTCATGTCAGATGATTGACGCAATACCATACGTGGGGAAGGGTTCAGTGCCAGCAGGACAGAGTGCGGGGAGCTACTATGTAAAAAACAAGCCAGAACTGCCCAAAGATTTTGTTGATGTGAAGTTCGAAAATCGCCCCATTGGGTCGAGCTTGTTCTTTTTCAATGAAGACATGACTGCGGTTTCCTTCAGACCAAAAACGAAAAAGCTTGTTACTCTTGTTTCTTCGATGCTGATTGTGATAGTGTGGATGAGATTAGTGGGAAACCGCACATAATTCCTTGCTATAATCAAACTAAAGGTAGCGTTGATAGTTTTGACCAAATGTGTCAGAATATGAATTGCGGACGAAAGACCAGAAGATGGCCTTTGTGTGTGTTTTATAATATAACAAATATAGCGCGCATAAATGCTTACGTAATATATTTTCATAATTTCTATCGTAGCCAAAGAAATGCTCGAACAGGCAGATCCAACATCAAAGACAAACGTCGACTGAAAAAAAAAGAACGTCCACTTTCGAGATTAGATTTTATGGCCTTATTGAGTATGCAGTTTTGTGAGCCTTGGTGGTGTTGCCGCTTGGAAATCCTTTCCCTAGGCAGTTTTTTGAGGGACATAATCTCCGAAAACGTCGGCAAAGACAAACCAAACGAAAATATTCAGCTTCAACAAGGATTAAGAGCAGAATATGTTCACCAAGAAGACGGTGAAGGCCGAACCCTAAAGAAACCGAAATGAGTATACTGCAAGAGTTGCCATTACTAAAAACGCCGTTACACAGTAACTTACTGTCAACAATGTAATGATCCTGTATGCGGGGAACACCAAATCAAATTTTGCACTTCTTATGGACGCAAAACGGTTGCTGGATTATAATGTGTGATAATGTGTTAATGATAATTTTGACTGACGCATGTTCAAGTACTTTTATTGTCTTTTATGAGGAGTTACTTTACCGGAAATGATTACTAGAAGTTTTTTTAGTGTTTGCCAAAACGTTTTATTACCTTTTATGAAAGCTTTTCTTTTTAGTTATATGTACTTTTTCATATAGATACCTACCTACTTAGCTGATTTTTTTTCTAGTGACAGTGTTTATTTTCTGATAAAAATATGTTCCTTTTGATTACTAATAAGAATACGTATCTAGTCTACGTAACGAATAAAATGTTTTTAAACAAGTGAAATAATGTTCTTAATTCTGACTCTTCCCTTCAATCAATAGAAAGGCGCATCTGCGAGTTTTTCACCTAGAGAGTAAAAGTTACTCACCCCTACCTTTAATAGCTTAGTGAAGAATCCTATCTTTCTAGGGTTAAAGATATTAATAGAGTAAAACAGGACATATATCGGGCGCGTAAAAATTACAACCTTCACTCCCGAAAAATTAAAAGGATATGCATAAAAAAATAGGTGATATGAATCCAAGAACCACATTTGATAAAGATTTTCTTCTTCTTAATGATCCAAAATCAAATTTAGTAATTTTCGCGACTGAAAGAAATTTGTAGTTTTTAACAGAATCAGAAAGTTTGTATTTTGACGGGACCTTTGATTATTGCTCTAAGCTTTTTAAGCAACTGTTCACTATACATGGCTTTTTTAATGGCCATTATATTCCATTAGTTTTTTGTTTGCTTAAAGATAAATGCCAAACTACTTATGAAACATGTTTTGCTGAACTTTATAAATTATGCAAAGAAAAAGGTTTTACTTTAAATCCGAAAACAGTAATTACTGATTTCGAAACAGCTATTCACAATGCAGAAAAAAAAATTTTGCCCGGCGTTCAAATTATTGGTTGTAGGTTTCATCTGTCTCAGTCGTGGTATCGAAAAATCCAAAAGTTAGGTCTCACAACCGATTATAAAAATGAAAATTTAGACGTCAGACAGTGGTTGCGCTTTTGCTTTGGTCTAATCTTTCTAGATGGTGTGGAAGTTAGGCACTGCTTTGCATATGATTTACTACCATTGATGCCGTATGATCAAAAAGTAATAAACTTTAGTTATTATTTAATCGAGACGTATATAAATGATACGTCTTCGTATCCACCAGCAAGCTAGGCTAAGAAAACCGCGGACTTAACCAGGACAACAAATGCGTGTGAATCGTTTCATTCCGATTTTAATAATTCTTTCTATCACCCGCATCCTTCAATTTTTAAAACAATTCAAAAACTCCTTGAAACTCAAGTACAGACTCATTTCAAATGTAACAGCATTGATTCCCCTTACGAATTTCAGAATTCTGATTCGAAGAAAAAACATGAAAGAGTCAAAAGTAAAATAATTGATTATGATATGAAAATCATTTCTCGCCTTCAGTTTGATAAGTCAGTATCTTCTTACTATCGCGTTCATTGAACTAAAAAGGCATAAGAAGACAAAATTAATAATTATTAAATTATATAAAAATATTTTCAAATATACAATTAGATTGTTTTACGTTTTTTACATCATTTAAATCGACTCTTTTTAAGGCCGCCAAATATTTGAAACATTGAAATATATTTTTGTTAAATTTGAGTATTTATTTTTTCAGAAGTTACACTCCAATACTTTATACAATTTTTTCCACAAAGTCCTGCAAAGTATGTATTTTCAGGGTGTACGCGCAAATACTGAATAATTAAGTATTAAAAGTTAGGATACTTGTTCTCGTATTTCCAGGCATTTGCAAAAATCTACGGGGGTGACTTTAGTCAAAAATAATAATCATTTATTTTCAGCTTGCCTCTTTCAAAAGTCACTAATCACCAGTCAATAATCTACAAGGGCGATTTAAATAAATAAATAAATTTATTTTCGGACACTTGCGATTATATATTTCCAGGTATTTTCAAAAAATCTACGGGGGTGATTTTAGTTAAGAATAATAAACATTTATTTTCAGTTTGAATCTTCTAAAAGTCACTACTCACAAGTCTTCAGGTGCGAATATATTAAAAACTAATAATATTTTACGATTATAAACGCCTCAAATTTTTCCTTAAAAGGTTAAAAGTTTAATTATTTTAAATATTTTAAATATTTCAATTTATCGATTACTAAATTAGACTTATTTTAATTTGGCATATTTAGGAAAAATTTTAGACATTTGTGATTCTTTTAATTTGGAATATTTAAGAAAAATTTTAGATATTTGTAATCGTGAAAGTGCACTGATTCTGAAATTTTAAATCTCAAGTTCCTAATCGCCAAATTATCAAAGTTTTTCCCCAAGCTGGCCCGAACCAAGTGAGGGATAGTGTCGTGTGCACACTGGAAGGGGAACAGTACTCAGGTAGCTGTGGAGGAATTGATGGTCGCCCCTAGACAAAATCGAAACGAAAAAGGGTTGCAAGCCGTCTTTACCTGACTGCTGGCATCAGCTTCTAAGCACGTTCTAGACAATTTATAAATAAACTGAACACTCAACGTTTTCTTAAATATCCGCTAGACGAAACTTTATCTAGCGATGTCTAGAAAATCTCTAGATTTTCAGGAGGGGTTACTGTATTTGCAGAGTCGCATTCTACATTTTCGGTAGCTACCCTAAAATTTCTTCACAAGTGTCTGTCCATGTAATGCTTTTCTTCACTATCATATTCCGATCGAGACGGCAGCCCTTTTATAGCTAGCCATAAAAATTATTAAAAAATCATAAAGCCTCGGATGTGTGTGTGTGTGTATGTATGCTGTGTCAGGAACGTTTCATTGCAATATAAAAAATGTTGGCAACATTACACGTCGTATGTCACTTTCAACTTCTAACCTCTGTCCAGCTATTAGAGAAAAGTTATACTAAAAAAAATGTAAGAAATAAGACATTGAGACGGTCCAAATGACCCTCAATAATAAAACGATTAATTACCATAAAAATAAAATAAGAAAAATAACAAGAGCA
>JBAGKK010214630.1:0-22071 GCA_037177015.1 Euceroptres primus | reverse complement strand
TCTAGCTTTTCTAAGATGAAAATTCAAACGCGATGCGCGACCTCTAAATATTATTTTAAAAATCTAAAAAAAAACCTCCCGTGTAACTTCGAATTAACTAACGTTACTCGTTTTGCAAACTCGAAAAATCAAAAAGTGTTTTTTTTCCGGTCACCCTAATACATATACAAAATTTATATCGCAAAGAAAATAATTATTTATTTACACGTGTCAAACTTATCTTTATTCACGGCCTAAAGTGATAAATATTAATTGAAAGTACATATTTTAAAACTTTTGTAACACGTAAAATAAATATTTTTTAAAATATGCAGTCAGAATCACAAGTAGTTGCCTAAATGCTATTAAAATCTGAAGAGTAAAAAAATAAAATATAAGTATAATTCCGATTCTAAATAAAATTCCCAGGTGTTTCCCTATTTTTTCCCGGTAAAATAAAATTCCCGAGTTTTTCCGGTTTTTCCCGATTTCCCGGTCCGCTAGTCACCCTGAAAAAGGCGGAACGCTTTTTTCTTTTAAAATACGAAGGAAGCTGCAACTCTCCAGAATCTTAAAAAAGTCGTCAGAAATCTTAGATTCCTGTCTAGAATCTAATAAAACACTCCTCAAATTTCTAAGCCTTTAGAATTTTTGGAATGCTCTTGAATTTTCGAAAATTCTTCATGACTCCTGGAGTTTTCAACAAACTTTTAAAATCTTTTAGAATATTTTTATTTTCCATAAACCACTTGTAGATTCATTAAATCTTTCGAAATCGCAAAAAAATTTTTACAATCTAGATTTTCGAGTGTTTTAAAATCTTTCAGAAAGACTTCTTGATTCTTTTAAAAATCTTCCATAATGTTCTAAAATCTTCTAGTCTCTTTATTTAGACTCAAAAAATCTACAGAATTTTAGGAAGATTCTGAAAACAGTCTAGAGAAGATTCTTCAAGATTATTAGAGTCTTTTCTGTAGACTTGAGAGAGTTTTAAAGGATTCTGCAGAATTCTATTCATTTCAAAACTCAAATTTCTTCTAAAATATTGATTTATTCATGTATAATTCAATTGTAATGATAAAGAAGGTCATGATATTTCTTTTTATTTTTTAGATTGAACGAAATTTCAAGATAAATTTGATTTCAGAAAAAAAGTTTGTTCATTTGAACGTTCAAAATTTTAGGTACATTTCAGAATATTGAGGAGTCTATAGAAGATTTTAGACGACTTTAGAAGATTCTGGAACATCCTCGTATATTTTGTAGAATATTACAGAATTTTTAAGAATTCCTTAAGATTGTATGAGAATCCAGAAGATTCTAAAGGTTTTTGAAAGAATCCAAAAGAATCTAAATGTTTGTAGATTTTAAAACAGTATAGAATATTTTGGAGAATTTTTACAGATTTCAGATACGTTTTGAAGATTCTAAAGAATTTGAGAGAATTTCGGTAATCTTTTGTAGACTTTGGAGGATTCTTAAAGATTCTATAGAAAATTGTAGGTTACGGAAGTATTTAGAAAATTTTAGAAGATTCTGAATATCTGGTATATGTTGTAGAATTTTAGAAATTTAGAAACAGAATTTTAGAATTTTATAAACAATTTTGGGATATTATTTTAAAAGATTATTGCAGGAGAACCCAGAAGATTATAAAACGGTCTAAAATATTTTGGAGAATTTTTAAGGTTTTTAAATCAGTTTTAAAGATTCTGGAAGATATTAAGAGATTTTAGGAGACTTTTATAGATTTTGAAAATTTGGAAATCATGGGAAATTGAAAAAAACCTTAAAAGAGTTTCTGAAAGTTACAAGTTTATATTTCTCATAATTCTTGGAAAATTATTGAGAAATTTGAATATAAAAAGAAAAAAGAAGGGGGAAAAGGAATGAAACTCTCAAAAAAGTGATTTTAGGAGATTTGGAGAATAATAGGAGAAAGGGGGAACAAGGGGAATAGGAGACTGTGATCCCTGATTTTGTAATATTATAATTATAAAATTATAATAATTGTTAAATTATAATTATAACTTATTGAGATATAATTATAATTTTTGAATAAAAAAAAATTACCTGACTCTTTGAAGGTTTTCTCTGACTTTTCCTGATTTTCCCTGACCATTTTTAAATTTCCCCTCTTTCAAGAATACTCTGATGACCTGTAGCAACTCTGTCATTTAAAGAAGACTACTAATTCAAATGTAGAGAGATAAGAATTCCAGGATTATGAGTGAAATTTAAGGACTTTTCCAAGTTTCTCAAAGTAAAAAACATTCCAGGACTTTTCCAGGTTTTCAAGGATTTTCAGGATGCTAGGCATCATGAAAAAAGCCAGTATCCAGCGTTGTACAGTTTACGATAGCGCCTCGAAAATTGGGACTGTAATCGAGATTTATAAAAATATTTACCATCAAACTGAACCAACGGATCGGATTCGCGATAAACAAATAAAAATCCTCGTTTGCAGAGTCAAATAACAATTTTAATGTAACAATATTGAAAATGGAATACTGTTTCATGAAAAAAATAATGGAAGAATAAAGAAAGGTTTTCCAATATGCCTGTAATTTTTTTTTAAATTTAAAATTGCAAGATTTGATATTTTTCCAGAGTGGATTTAGTTTTAATGGTAGGAAAAGATCGTTTTGGAAGCACTTGCTAATTCCTAGGTTTCTAGTCAGTTAATAGTCCCACGGTAGTAAAAGCAAATTATATTGTTCGAAAACGACAAGATCACGGCCATCTAAATTTCCTTTTATAGTCAGTTGGCAACGCGTACTTGTCCTGTTGCTACTAGATAATAATCATGTTATGCGATCCACGGGCTCTCACACGATCTGCAATAAAAGTCATTCGGGAACGTGGTTATTTTATTATCTTGGTGGAATCTCTCTCTCGCTAATTACGTTGTCGTCCCACAGTGCAGCTTATCAGTCTCATGTACTCTCGATAGTCTCGTTACTTTCCCACGAAATTTCATTGCAAAAATGCCTCCTACCTCGTACTTGCAGTTTTTATACGAAGAGACAGAGTCATTGAAAAGGCTTCAAAAGCCTTTTCAAAATATCAAATATCCAAACTGAGATTTTATTAAGTATTTATTTTATCTTTATTTATAGCATTGATCCTAAATTTTAATAATAAAAACTACTAACTTTATATTGAGAACCAAGAAATGAGAAAATTAATTCTAGAATATCTTTTCCCTTCATTTTAAGGCCTTTAAATTGAAGACTTAGAAAGCTTCTAATCCTGAAATCTTGAATCTGAGGAATGTTTACTTTTCCATTTTTATTTAAAATCGTGATAGTCGGATTTAGGAATTCAGATTCTTGTCAACCTTCCCGTTGGATCTCTTCCGTATCCGCGATATTTGCTTTGGGGTCGACAAGGCACGAAGGGCATTAAGAAAATCGTGCGAGCAGTTTCTCTACAGGAAAGATGTGGGTCACTGGTACTTTTGTCTAGCGGCGCTTTAATGTGCATGCCGCTTTAATGCCCGTTGGTCAAGTTGGTCGATTCCTAAGTATATTGTGTACCGACTCTATTTCCTACATAGTATTCTATAGTATATAAATACGAGTGTGTGAACCACATGCACTTAACCCAATTGCTCGATATGAATATTCTAAATTCCTACACTAGTTTAGTTTCACCTAAAATGATTAGAAGGATCACAATCCCTATTTTTTTTTTTTTTTTAAAAAAGGAGATACACGACTTTTTTGCTCAAAGTAGAGGACTTTGTTCTAGAAAAAATAGGGGACTTTTGCAGACAGATCAAATTATGTAGAGAGTAAATATTTAGCAAATTCTGGAAATCTAGCAAAAACTAGTCTGTATAACAAAAGAAAAAATTTAAGAGATTTTTATTAACTCTAGGGGATTTTAGAGGACTTTGAAAAACTGTGAAGATTTTGTAAGATTCTAGAATGTTAGGGAAGAATCAAAAATGTTCTGGAGAATTCTAGGAGATTCTTTAACAATCTAGAGTATTTTTGAGAATTTTAATAGACTTTGGGAAATTTTTGAAGATTCTAGAGAAAACTTGAAGATTAGTAAACAGTATAGAATTTTTTGGAGTACTTTGATAGATTTTAGTTAATTTTTGAAGGCCTTTGAAAGACTAAAAGATTTTGGACAGGCCAGACAATTTTCGAGGATTTTAGAAGGTTTTGGAAATCTAGAATATTTCGAAGAATTTTAATAGATTTTGGGGAAAATTAATTAATTCTGGAAAATTTAGCAAAGACTAGTCTGTATAAACAAAAGATTTTTTAGTAATCTTGAAGATTGTATAAAGTATTTTAAAAGCTTTTGAAAGAATTTAAGAGGTTTTTTAATTCTGGAGTATTTTTGGAAGACTGTGAAAGACCGGAAATTTTTAGAGAAATCTGTAACATAGGAGCATTTTTGGAAGACTCTGAAAGACTGAAAGTTTTTGGAGAATTCTGCAGCATAGACGATTTTCAAAGATTCTAAAAGATCCTGGTCTTTCTAGAATATTTTTAAGAATTTTAGAATCTTCTGGAACAGTCTAGAATATTTTGGAGAATTTTAACAAACTTTAGAGTATTTTTGAAGATTTTAGAAAAATCTAGAAGATCTTGGAGGATTCTAAAAGGTCTAAGAAAATTTTAGGAGGTTTTAGAAAACTCTGACAGACTCTGAAGGATTATAAAAGAGTAATGAAAGGTAATGAAAGAGCCCCGAAGATTAACAGTTTAGAAGTTAATAAATTCTTGGAAATGATGTAAAATTCTAGAAAACTCTACAAAATTCTGGAAGATTTCAGAAGGTCCTATAAAATTCTGGTAAATTTCAGGAGATACTGAATGTTTTTGGAGAATTCTGGATGAGCACAGAAGATTTTCGAAGAAGATTCTAGAAGAATCTGAGAGTCCAGAATATTTTGGAGAATTCTAATAGATTTCGGGGAATATTAACAAATTTTGGAGTATTTTTGAAGATTCTAGAGAAATCTACAAGAGTCTGGAGAGTGCTAGGTCTTAGAAAATTTTAGGAAATTTTAGAAGACTGACAGACTCTGAAATATTAAAGAGTCTAGAATATTCTCGAAGGTAAAGAAAGAGTCCAGAAGATTTTTAGGATTTCAGAAGATTCTGTAACAGTCTAGACTAGAAATTTACAGTCAAGAAATAATTAAATTATTGGGAACGTTTGAAAGTAATTCCAGAAAATTCTGGGAGATTTTAGGAGTTTTTGGAGAAGTTTTTGGAGAATTCTGGATGAGTCCAGAAGATTTTCGAGGATTCTGGGAGCATAGAATATTTTGAAGAATTTTAATAGATTTTGGGGAATTATTGAAGATTCAAGAAGAATCTAGAAGATCTTGGAGGGTTCTAGAAAGCTTTAGGAGATTTTACAAAACTCTGACAGACTCTGAAGGATTATAAAAGAGTCTAGAAGATTCTCGAAGGTAATGAAAGAGTCCCGAAGATTAACAGTTTAGAAGTTGATAAATTCTTGAGAATGATGAAAAATTCTAGAAAACTCTAGAAAATCCTGGAAGATTTTAGAAGGTCCTAGAAAATTCTGGTACTTTTAGGAGACACTGAAAGTTTTTGGAGAATTCTGGATTAGCACCGAAGATTTTCAAGGAAGATTCTAGAAGATTCTAGGAGTCCAGAATATTTTGCAGAATTTTAATAGATTTTAGGGAATTCGTGAATATTCTAGAAGAATCTAAAAGATCCTGGAAGGTTATAGAATAGATAAAAATAAATTGCCTCTTAATTAAAAATCCATCAGACATGTAGTGATTGCAACCTCATAAAATTCAAAAGTGTTTCACAAAAAATTGCCTGTTTTCATAAAATTTCACTCGTTTCTTAAATGGCACAATGGACCAGTCATAAATGTAGCTGAAGAATGTGGAAGAAAGTCGAGTTTGATAAAGTAGACCACAAATCATAGGAATCTCGTGCTCTCGATCCAATATTCTGCTCTCAACTGGAAGTTCAATAAAAAATGAAAATAAAACAAATAATACGTAGGATCAATTTCAGAGGTTTGAATGTGAAGACTATGATTACTGAAATTGTCGAGTATTAAGTTGCTGGAAAGTCAAGTGTAAATGCTTTTCAAGTCCGGCGAACCGATCTCAGAAAGAGAAGGTTGAGCAAAAGTGACGTCTCGGTGGAAAAGTTAACAAAATGTATAATTTGAAGACAATACTCTGTCAATTCACTTGACATGTCGTCACTTGAAATTACAGCATGGACAATGGTCGTTAATTTGGTTGTGAAACGACTCCGCCTATTTGTTTCCATGAGACCAAAGTCAGTGTCACACAAGCAGTGATTTACAGGCACTAAAATCATAGCCTATGTGAAAGTTATAAATAATTTCAGGCTATATAATAATTTCAACTACTACAATTTTTCATTTTCTTTTTTAAATGCATCCATGAATTGTTGCTTGTTTTTAAATATAAATAATTTATGTAAAAGACGCCAATAGACGCCACACTTCCTGCTTTTCTTGTCAATAGCCACTTTGAAAAATGGAAATGGCTGAAGGAAAAATTGAAAGCCATCGTCGCTTCCCTCGTGAATCATCCTTCTGACATCGTAATCACAACATTGTTACGTATGTATAAATTGCTAGTACGTGCTCCTGTGGGACAAAACGTTTAAGAGACTTTCACGATACTTTCAAGGCATCGTTAAATCTCATTTGGTGCGTTCAGTATCCACAACGACGCCGGTTATTCATTAAGGACAGAGAAAGATTTGCCCCATGTTTTACGAGCCTATCAGGATAACATTGACGATCAAGTACTCAAAGCTCGAAGAGCCACAAGGCAAATGCTCGCTCTTAAGCTGATCGTTTACCCGGTTCTTCCAGATAAAAGCTTTTATGCTTTTTGAGCACCCATGATGAATAATATTTATAGCCTCGTTAGCGACAAGCGTCTTCTTTATATTTCCTTTTCCGACGACTACTTTTTAAAATTAATTTCCCCCGTTCATAGTCGCATTTTCTTATTCCCTTTTATATACTTGTAGTTTCTTTCATTTCTAATTTTCTTGATTATTTTAACACCTGTCAACGGACTCTTAGCAAGCAAAAACACTTGGAAATTTATGTTGAACTAATAGAAATATAATTTAATAAGGAGAAAATGATATGATGTTGATGATACTAATGGCCCTGCAATCTAACTCCAAGTGCCTTTAATTAGAAGTGTTCATGCATGAAAGCGTTTAAATATATTACGCTTTGAAGATTATCTTTCATTAAGCCAAATTAAGGTGCGATTGGTGATTAAGATTTATGTTCCATGATGAACGTGTTATTAATACTCATCTGCTTTATGATCATGAATCTTAAGTGTTTGCTTTCCCCTCAACTTATTTGACTTGAGATTTTAAAAGCAGAGAATGGAACAAATCTTACACAGGGAAATGTTTTTTGATATCAATACTGAGTCTGTTTCTTTAAAACCAGGTTGAAAATAATTAAAATCTACCCGACAATTAAGTCTCGTACTTGCTCCTTCAAAAGAAACCTGAAGGGAAACAGACGTTCGCGTGGGAGTTTTTAAAGAAACCAATAGTCCCGTTCATGAACACTTGTTACTTCAGCGAAAACACAACTGAAAAACCCCATAAAGTATCCAATTCAGAAAACCATCTTGCGTGAGAATCCTCAGTTGGCTGCGATTGTCTTTCGTTTTTACAAGCTTATACAAATAGCTGCTTTTTCCAAGGCTTGAAACTGGAGAAGAGTCCAGTTGAAAGAAACGAAATGTTAGTGGTTTTCGCTCAATTATTGTAGTTTTTACCGAGCAGGGAAGGCAATTAAAGGATTGAGAATATAAATTCGAATGGTTAAATCCCGAGCTTCTAGAACGTGAGAGCTTGGAAGGAAATAATGCGATCGTCGATCATAAACTCAGCACTGAGCACATACTTTGCTCGTCCTCGTTCGCATTTTCCACTTACCACGCTAAACGGTCAGTTGTATTGGAGTTCACTCTTTGCAGTCGTTTTCTAAGTGGTTTAATTAACCCACGATTCGCGCCGGCCAGTCGGGGTTGGCCATTGAAAAGGCTACACCTTCAACTTTTTGCTTCAAGAACAACGAGCAAGGCCAATCCCAAGTTCCCTGGGAACATTTACGCAGGACTCGGGGCCAATTTAATTCCTCGGCTTTTCTTTTTCTTGCGGGGGTGCAGACATGTCGGCTTATCTTTGCCGATCGAGTGTCCAAATAAAAGTTTTTTGCTTCAAGTTTCTCCGTAAAATCCGAAACTGCTTCATTACTTTCTTCGTTATTGCCCCGATTCCAAGTTTCTTCTCCAATTTCAGTTTATTCTATTTCCGAAGTTGTAAAAACTTTTCATGTTCCTTTCCCCGATGTAAAAAGTCTGTAATGTGAAAAGAATTCTTTATCTTGAACTCACCTTCGCTTCCAGTTTATCATTGTCGTGCTTCAGATGATTTCTCTCCTGCTCCAAACGCTCAACCTTTGCCCTCAGGATTTCGAGTTCTTCCTAGAAAAATAGACAAGAATTAAAATTATAAGATTTATTAGAATTTAAAGTTACGTAAAGTGAAAAGTTTTGAAATATAGCGACTTTGGAAACACTTTAAAGTTGAAAATGAAGACTAACTGTCGAAACCGTTATATAATCGTTTCCTAAACGAGTAACGAGTGAAATTCTACATTTATATGAACTGGATATTATATTGCAATTTACACGTTGATGCTATTTTGCTAGCCTGCTTTCATGTTGTAATAACCTTACACGCTCCGTGCTAACGGTTTTCTAATATCACTGAACAGCTTTACTGGATAATCGCAAAATGGCTCTTCCAGATCTAATTACCATCGAAGGACATTAAAAGAATATTTATTTTCTGAAGTTTCTCCTTAATTTATGAGGTTCTCGAAATTATAATTTATTACCGAGAAATACTACTTACAATCAACGTCAAATACAAATACTTTCATCAAATTCATCATCATCAAATACTTTCATCAAATCAACTTTTCATCTTTACTGCATTTTTATAAAGTGGGAATCGGATATTCTGTTTAGAATCATATGTGATCATAAAAATATATCCAATCTCTATTAGTTTATCTGTCAATTGGTTTATTGAAGCTGCACAATGAATTCTTTCAATACGAGACAAGTTGCATTCCCTGCGCATCCGCAGTGAAAGGCAGGAATTGTAAACACGAAAGTTGAAATTGAATTGTGGTGAAATAAAACCGAGCAGCGAACCATGTGAAATGGGGGCGTCTGGTCGGAAGTCTATCGATTGATTAGAATGAAAATGACACTAGCCAGCCGGTTAATCAATTGGTCTGGCGCCAGTGAAACGACAAGGTTTTGGCAAACCAACAACAGATCAGAAAACAGTCAACTTGGCACTCGAAAGGGATTGTTTTGAAATCAACCTTCAACGTCCCTTGCTTTGTCCAGATTCAATTCTTGATTTAAAAGAATTTTACTTCAAGATTGGAAAACAAAATAATTCTTCAGTCTTAAATTTTTTTTAAATTACTTACTTGTCTCGCCTTCAGTTGATCTTCTGTACGATGAACGTTCAAAAGTGGTGCAATTTTCACGTAAAGTCTCCACCATGGCCATTCTCGAACTGACATCAATTTTCGGACGTTCCTCTGAATGCATCTGACTGCCAAGTCTTGTAACTGAAATTATAACAAGCAAATCATCAAATAAATTGCATTTTTCAATTAAAAACTGATTTCAGAATGAATGTACTCCTCCGAAAGGTCTGACTAAAGAATAAGATTCTTCTGATCTGATTCTCTGATTTTCAAAAAAGCCCCATTTTTCTTCAACGATTGCAAACTTAAAATCGACCCAAAATTGGTTTCTAAAGAAATTGTCAAGAAAATTGTTTCCAGCTGACTTTGAAAAGTTCAAAATTCTGATGCTAAAAAAGTAGATTTTTTTTATTTCCTTCCCCTGCTTTTTTCTTTTGCGTTCTTTATTTCCTTTTCTAAGCATCTTCCACTGAAATAAAATACTCTCTTAACTTATCTTTTTATACCTGATGAAAAAAGGTAAATTTTCTACTGAAATCTTATGAATATTAAGATAATATTTACCTTCAAAGTATTGAGTTTCCTTCGAGCCAGATAACCCCTGCATCTTGCTTGAAGAAGTATGATGTGTCCGGTTAGTTTCTCGTCCCTCTGAGACTCGAGACGTACTAGAGCACCAGCCCTGAAGAAGATCTGCAAAAAACAGAAAACAAGAACTCATATTAGTACAAACCAGAATCGAGGATCTCGGTTACTACAAAGCGTAAAAGTATTCAAACATTCAATGCCCAACATTTAAGAAATATAATACCCAAGTAAAAATACTTTTCTTATACATTTAATTGAAAATTACTCAAAATCCTTCTCGTTTGGAAAACATTTCAATCTTCTTCAAAATTTAAAGAGCTTTCTAGTTTCCTCATTTCTTCAAGACTTATAAATTCTAAAATAAAGTACCAAAATAACGTACTAAGTTACTAAAATATATTCTTCAGTATTTTAGTACTAAGTACTAAAATAAATTCTAAACTTCAAAATAGACTCTTATCGTATCCTTAACTATTAGACATAAATTGAGAGAGCACCTACGAGTAATCAGAAAATATCTTTTTATAAAAAGGGAACTAACGCTGTTGAAATTGGATCAATTAAACACTCAATAGATCAAAGGCTAATTGCAGTGAGATAAAAAATTGAGTCATGATCCAAATAAATAATTTCAATTTCCTCAGACAATTATTTTTCCCTTCGCCAATCTCAAAATTAGTAAATAAAAAAGTTTGTCTATCCACGGAAAATAAATTTTTATTTTAAAAAGAATATAAAACGACTCGAATAATTTAACTGACCCCACGATTAATATCTTAACAAATTCCCAGAAATAAACTTAAGCCAAAAGACGAAAACATGAATTAGCAGAAACAAATTCCTCTCTCGATAAGAGAAATGGGTAAAGCCCGCAAAGATGAGATCAGAACTGCAACCACAAAATGAATATTTATGAAAGAAATCGTGGTTTCTAATTCCAGAAAGAACTTTAACCGCAAGCACGTGTCAAGGTCACATGTAAAAAGTTGACCAATTTAAATATTCAATTTTCTGAAATCTTGATAGGATTAAAAAAGTTTTATTTTTATAATATGTATTGAAATTAAATTATTGTTGATCTTTCCTTAACAGTTTTAATTTTATAATTAGAAGTAGGCGAACAAAACATAAGTTCACTTTTTAAAACAATTGAGAACTTGAAACTTGAAAAACTTTTATGATAGCTCATTAATTGTAATGAACGAAACTCTTTTTGGAACTTTGCCAACTTTTTGTATGTTCCATGTTTTATCTGAAATTTTAATTATCTTATTTTAAATTTAAATATCTTAAAAAATTTGAACAATTTTGAATTAATTTTCGATATAATTATTCAGTACTCCAATTGCTATTCATATAACAGGCTTCACAGTGCAAAATGCTCTAAAAGTGTAAAAGTGGTAATTTTATTATCGATGGTATTGTTCAAAAGAAAAAAGATTATTTTCCAAGAAAAAAATTTGAAACGTACAAAAATTATTTATTTTTAAAAAATTTATTTCCGCCAGAACTTTTTTTCTTATTGCTTATCACATTTTTAAAAATAAGACGATTTTAATGAATCATAGCTCATAGATTATTTTCTCGGGAAAAAGATTCTCTACAACTTAAAATCATCCAATTTTAAAAAATAATTAAATTATTATCAAATATATTTATTTGTTTGAAAAATCTTATTTGAAAAAATATTTTTAAATGATTTTAGCCATTAAAAAATTTATTTATAAAATTTGGATAAGGTCAAGTTGTAGAAAATCTTTTTCTTGTGAAAAATCATTAAAATCTTCTAATTTACAAAATTTGGTAAGAGGCGATAAGAAAAAAAGTTCGGTCGAAAATAACATTTTTAAAATAAATAATTTTTGTAGTTTCAAATATATTTCATGAAAACTAGTCATTTCTCTTTTAAATGCAGTCACCTCCTGATTCTGGTAGCTTAGTCTTCAACTATAAAAAGTTCTTCAGTTTTAAACTTCTAGCGATCATTTCACTTGGATCGGTGTAGGAGATTTCGGTAGGCCGATAGTAAACAAAAATAAATTTTGTAACAATATCAATTAATTGTGCAATATGCATTAGGGTGGGTCGAAAAAAAATAATTTTAGAAATCAAAAACAGACTAGCACAGAAAAACTTCATTTTGGGTTTCTTATAACTTGTGTAAAATTTGAAATAGATCGATCAATGTCCTGAGGTTCCCCGCTACAATAACTACATAATATGCTCAATTTTCAAAAATCTGGTGAGATTTAATTATTTTGAGTTTTTCTAGGAGAAAATCTCATTTTTATAAACCTCAAAAAACTAAAATTTTAAAAACTTTGCAAATTATCTCAAATTTTTTTGAGGATCTAGAAACTTTCTCGCACTTAAAATTTACCTGGAAAAAAATTTATATGACTTTTGCATTTAAAATGGCCCGATCCTAAATTTTGTTTGTTAATAATTAATGAAATTTAACAAACATATTTGTTTAAACAAATTATCATTAGTTATAATTATCTTCTCTTATAGTAATGCTAGAGAGTTGCTGTTTTTTCTGAAATATTCAACTTTTTATCCACTTTTAACGTAGTGAGATAATAATTAATGCAAGTTAACAAATATAATTATTTGCACAATTGATTATTGTTTATATCTATCTTCTCTTGGAATGGGTAGACTCTCTTAGAGTAATGCTAGAAAGTTGTACTTTTTCCTGAAATCATAGTTTTGCTTTGACTTTTTAGTTATGAACAATGTTATAATCAATTAATTATGTGATTGAGGCCTTTTTGATCTCTATATACATGTATATTATCAT
The DNA here is from genome assembly GCA_037177015.1 of Euceroptres primus. NCBI lineage: Eukaryota > Metazoa > Arthropoda > Insecta > Hymenoptera > Figitidae > Euceroptres > Euceroptres primus. The sequence goes on along the minus strand of JBAGKK010214630.1, from coordinate 9,152 downwards.
CAATGACAACATGTTTTCTCCAGGAATGGAGGGGAAGAGGACTGATAGTAAAATGTGTGCAATTCCAAATTTTTCTTTTACATTTTGCAATAAACTTCGTGTTGTAATTCAAAACAAAACTTTTAAAAGTCATTTACAAACCCACTCCTCCCACCTATTCCTAACTATTCCATCCTTTATTTTTATCTCTACTGTAAAATGGCCTTTTTGTTTAAATAATTATTTTTAATCATTATCAAAAGAGTAAAAATACTTCACTTTGAAAAAAATAGAATACTAATTAAAAAATTATTCTTGTCGATGTTCATTCATTACTTGTTCATAACTAAAAAATCAAAGCAAAACTGAAGATTTCAGAAAAAACGCAACTTTCTAGCATTACTCTAAAAGAAGAAAGTTATAAAAAATAATCAATTGTTTAAATAATTATGTTTGTTAACTTGCATCTTACTAAGTGAAAAGTGGACAAAAAGTTGAATATTTTAGAAAAAAAGTTTTTTTTTCAGAAAAAACTTTCTAGCAGAGAAGATAGTTATAAATAATAATAATTTGTTTAAACAAATACTTTTGTTAAATTGCATTAATTATTAACTCACTCTAAGCGAAAAGTGGACAAAAAATTGAATACTTCAGAAAAAACCACAATTTTTTAGCATTATTAAAGAGAATATTATTAAAAATAATAATAAATTGTTTAAACAATTATGTTTGTTAACTTGAATTAATTATTACCTCTCTCAAATTGAAAAGGGGGCAAAAATTTTAGAAAAAACCGCAACTTTTCAGCATTATTCTAAGAGAATATTGTTATAAATAATAATAAATTGTTGAAGCAATTATTTCTGTTAATTTATTTCTGTTAAATTCGGAAAAACCGCGACTTTCTAACTCTATACTAAGAGCAAATTTCTATAAACAATAATAAATTGTTTATGATTTATTTAAACATCTACAGTACCGGCAAGCAATATGAGGACACCTGTTTTTTGTGAGATGTGTAAGTTCTCATAATTTTTTTAATCTACTAGATAAAAATTTTTCCACAAAATAATACGAAAGCTATCAAAATTCTGCGTAAAATAAGCCCAAGGTGAAGTAATTTTGTTAATTCTGTAAAAAAACTAATGCATAAATCGTGAATTTTTTAATTTGTCCTGAAAAATTGCAATAATTTACAAAATAAATAACATTTTCCAATGTCCTTAGGCTCATTTTAAATTTAAAGCTCCATAGAATTCCATGAATGTATGAAGAGAACTCTCCAATTTTTTCCCCCGATTTCGCCAAAGACCGAAGTTCGCACAGAGAAGTTGTAAAATTTCAATAACGTATAATTATTTATAGAAAAATATTTAAAATCAGTCTATATTACATTTAAATAAATTTTTTTAGAATAAATAGGAATATTAATTTGCATATTTTATCAAATTAATTTTTCAGAGTTTTCGCTTTATTTAAAATTTTACAACTTTTTTGTTCCAAGTTCGGTCTTTGGCAAAATCGAGAGAAAAAATTAGAGAGTTCTCCTCATACATTCATGAAATTCTATGGAGACTTATCTTTAAAATGAGCTTAAGTACATTAAAAAATGTTAATTATTTCATAATTTATTGTAAGTTTTCGTAAAAGTCGAAAAATGCACTATTTTTGCATTAGTTTCTTACAGAAAGAACAAAATTATTTTATCTTGGGCTTATTTTACGCAAAATTTTGATAGCTTTCGTATTATTTTGTGGAATAGTACATTACGTAACGCCGTGCGGTAGAGTGATTTTCATCTCATATGATGTTTTCACACGGGCGAAGCGAGTGGGAAATTCATACGAGACGAAAATCACTCTATTGCACGTAGTTACGTACTTTTTTTTCAACACAACGTGCGCAATCCTAAATATTGCGTGTGCTTTTTTTCGTAAGCGTGCGGAATATTGAGGATTGCGCACGGCGTGTTGAAAAAATTTTATCTCGTAGATTATAAAAATTATGAGAACTTATGCATCTTAAAAAAAAACAAGTGTCCTCATATTCCTGCCCGGCACTGTAATTATCAGTAGAAAGTAATATTTTATGTATTAAAAACAATTTGTACTAAAAAAAAACCTCAAAAAAATAATAATTAGCGCCAAAAACTGGCAAAGCTAAATTTTTCACTTATGGGGTTTGTTTGGGACCCTATAAAACAGACTTATGGGAGTGAGATTTAAAAAGTAATTTTTGACTCGTATTCTATAGCTAATTTGAAAAGAAATGTTTAGTTTCAACTCGATTAACCTAATATTGACGATTCTGAATAAAATTTACAAAAACGTCTTTTTTTCTTATGGGAAATACATGTTAAACTTCATGGGGCTCGCGGAACCTCTAAGTATCATTTTTTTAAAGCATTTATTTTTTTTGGATTCGAACAAATTTGGGGGTGGTATGCATGAAAATTCGAAAAAAATTTCCAATGCATTTTTGGACCACCTCACACTGGGAGGTAATGCACTTTTTTCGTTCAAAAATGTCCAAAGCCTTTAATTTTGGTCCGATTTTTAGTTTTTTTTAAAAACTAAAGTGCATTAAATTCTGAAGAGCTTCGTGGTCAGAACTTCTGTCTCCTTTATTTGTTTATTAATAATTTTTTTACTCAAAGTATGAAAAAATGAAATTTTTTACATAACAATTTTTTATGCTTTAAGAACTGCTTAGGTATACTTTATATTGTCTTAAATAAATGTTTGGGGACTCACAGAATACAAATAATTTGTTTGTTATTCCATTTAATTGTTATAAACAAAATTTATGATCAAATTGGCAAATAGTCTTATTATCAATAAAAAATTTAATTAAATAAATAATATTATATAATTATTATTAATTATTATTATTATATTATTATATAATATTTTTATTTAATATTTAATTTAATTTAATTTTTTTAAAATTTGTTTGTTATTTCATTTAATTGTTATAAACAAATTTTATAATAATAGTCTCATTATCGGTAAAAAATTTTTTCTTTTTGCTAAAAGTGCTTCGTATTAATGTAGAAATGACATTTATTCACAAAAGTAATTGAAAATTAAATAATAACCATTGTTATAAACAATTCTGTTAGCAAAATATTTAAATTTAAGCTTTTTCAAATTATAATTTCTTTTAACCGTTGGAACAGCTGCAAGTACTTTTTTAAAATTATAAATTTATGATAATATTTGGTGAAATATAACAATTTAAATTTTTATAAACAAATTAGATAAACAAATTCGAAATTTTGGCCCTTTCGCGTAGGAAAAAAAAATTTTTTTTGCACTGAAAATGTTTCAAACTATTGAACGAATGACTGCTAGGCACAAAAAGTCAGCGTATTTTTTCCGGATATCCATTAATTTCCTACGTTTTGTCGAACCTTTTCCAATAGTTTAGCGTTTAAATTAAATTCTCTTTTTAAATACTGCGCCAAATCTTCCACACCTCCAGTGGAATTAGAAATCAAAAAATCAGATCGGGTCTTTTTGAGAATTTTTAAAGTATCCATTTTGCCTTATTAGAAAACCATATATTGGACAAATATTAAACACAACAAATTGTTTTACAATAGCCTAAAATTTATTAGTACTTACAACCATTATTAACACAAACTCCCAGAATTAGGAAACTGAACAAATAAAGAAAATAAATATAATGTAATGTAGAAAAGAATACAACTGTGAAAAGAAAACTCTTAGTCCAATACATGTATTCCTGAAAGAGAATATTAAAACAACTGAAAGGTATTAAAACAAAATATAACTTTGGATATTATGGATACGGAAAAGACTTCTATTTCTCAAATTTCATTTGAAGAGGAATTTTTTGCATAACATTTGTTAGAAAAAACATTTATAAACATATTTAATAATGTATTTTTATTAATATTTGTGACTAACTTAGGCTCACAACTTAGTCTAAAGCTATTTCGATTGAAAATCAGATTTTTTCTACGTGAAACTGCCGAAATTTGAAATTTGCTTATCTTAATTGTTTATAAACATTCAGATTGTTACATTTTACCAAATATTATCAAAGATATATTATTTTCAGGATTTTTTAGATACCCATTCTGACGATCAAAGAAAATTTAAACTTGATAAGACCTTAAATTTAAATATTTTGTCACAAGAATTGTTTATAACAATGGTTATTGTAAACTTTTCAAATATATTTGTGACTAGCAGTCATTCTTCCAATAGTTTAAAATGTTTCCAGTGCAAAAAAAATTTTTTCTGTTCGAAAGGGCCAAAATTTCGAATTTGTTTATTTAATTTGTTTATAAAAATTTGAATTGTTATATTTTACCAAATATTATTAAAGATTTATTAGTTTACGGAATACTTGAAGTCTTTCTGGTGATTTAAGGAAATTATAATTTGAAAAGCCACAAGAATTGTTGATAAGAGTGGTTATCGTTATCTTTTTAATTATTTTTGTGATTAAATGTCATTCCTACATTAATACGAAGCAATTTTAGCAAAAAGAAAAATTTTTTATCGATAAAAAGATTATTTGTCAATTTGTTCATAAAATTTGTTTATGACAATTAAATGGAATAATAAACAAATTATTTATATTCTGTGAGTCCCCAAACATTCATTTAACCCTTAACGGTCACACCTCGAAATACAACTTTAGACATTTTTAGCTGAAAAAAAAAACCTTGGGTGATGTTGAAACAATACAAAATAAGAAAAAAATATCTCCAAAGCCTTAATGATAATTTAACTATTCGAAAAAAAAAATATTTGAAGAAAAAATCGTAGATAATCGGAAAAAAATCGGAAAGCCCGTGGGGTGTGAGACACCCCGGGTGACCGTTAAAGGTTAAGACAATATAAAGCTTACCTAAGCAGTTATTAAAGCGTGAAAAATTGTTATGTAAAAAGTTTCAGTTTTTCAATACTCTGAATAAAAAAATTATTAATAAACAAATAGAGGAGACAAAAGTTCTGATCGCGAAGCTCTTCAAAATTTAATGCACTTTAATTTTCTAAAAAAGATTAAAAATCGGAGCAAAATTGAAGGCTCTGGACATTTTTGAACGAAAAAAGTGCATTTCCTCTCAGTGTGCACCCTACTGTGAAGCCTACTATAATCCAAAATGGAGAAAAATCTGATACATGACAAGTCCCGAGTGTGCAAAAATCGCTTATCAAATTCTGGATGTCTACCTGAGAAGGAGTGTTTAGAGGAGCCGGTTTGGGAGCAATCTGCGGTCTGTGGGTGGTCACCACTGATGACGAAACCACACCATTAGTTTTGGAGAGCGGGGCAGCCTTCCAATTTCCTTTCTCGGCATTTCCTTTTGGGGTCTTCGACGACTCTTCCCAACTGTCGATGCTACTCGCACCACTGGAAGTCGATAAACTGCTTTTTAAGGTCCTAACTTTTTCTTCCTGTGGTGGAATAAACCGTTGAACTATTGGTGTTGCTTCAAAAACCTCAATAGTGTGTTCCAAACTATGATCCAGATCCTGGATAATCTCCTCCAAAAACCTCTTGCTCTTCCCAAGATTTTTCAGTTCTTGATGAGCCTCTTCAATCTCATTTTCATTACTCATGTGTCCACTATCCTCCGAGCAATTCCCATCCGAAACATAACCACTGCTCTTCTCATCCTTTTCTTTCTTATCTTTGATCAGCTGAGAACTACTCTCCTTAATTTTGGTCCAAGAGTCCTGAACTTCCTTAGTAGTTTCAGTATTTTTCGTATTGAAGAATTTAACCAGATGTTCAATATCCTTCGCTCTCTTTCCAGAGTTGGACTTTTCAACCAAGAGAGTCTTCTTTGGAGAATTAGATTTACGAATCTCACTTTCTGGTTCGTCTTTTTGGGATTTTTTGATCTGCATCTCCCAGTTTCTTCGAATCTCCTGGATGCTCATCTCAGAGTCTTTTTTGACCAAACTCTCTTGACTCTTGGCAAAGACTTTAGCCTTCGGGAGAACATCAATCCTGCTACGTAGTTCTTCTCTGCTTTTAGAAACATCTTTAGTGCCATCTTTACTTTTAGAAACATCTTTAATTTTAGTGTCATCTTTACTTTTAGAAACATCTTTACTTTTAGGAACATCTTTAATTTTAGTTCCATCTTTACTTTCAGGAACATCTTTAATTCTAGTGCCATCTTTACTTTCAGGAACATCTTTGATTCTAGTGTCATCTTTACTTTTAGGAACATCTTTAATTTTATTGCCATCTTTACTTTTAGATACATGTGTCGTTTTTGAACCATCCTTGACTATCGTCACATTGTCCATTCGAGACACAGGTCTGGTTTCATTTTCAGGAATCTCAGCAGGGTCATCATCTTCATCCAGCTGAGACATCAACTCTTGGGCTCTTTTCTCTAAATCCAAGGGCCCTTGGTGCTGCAGAGGAGCAGACTTGGCTCGAACAAGTTTTTTTTTCCCCTCAGTTTCCTGATCAGTCCCCTCCTTCAAGTTCTCATAAATCGGAAGACCCTTGTTGCTTTCGACCTCACCTGTCGACCCGACGATCGCCTCCTGGCAGTTCTCGTAGATGTGTTCATCCATAGAACGATCCACCTCGTCTTGGTCAATAATCATCTGGACAATCCTCTCAACATTTCGATCTACCAGAGTTAGATCGGCGAGAGACTGGCCCAGTCCAAAGTGTTGAGTCGAGAGAGGAATCCTACTAGGTCTCAATCCTGCAATCGACTTGGTCCTGGAGATCCTTCCAGCATCAACAGGAACATTCCAAAGACTCGTGGTCCTATCCAGAGTCTTCTGAATCTTGCCTTCTTTATGACTCCCTTCCAAACTTTTCCTCCCACTGGACTTTGCTCTATCTTCCGAATCCACTGGCACACTCCAGAGACTCGTCGACCTATTCAAAGTCTTCTTCCTCAACTCATCAGGCTTTTTCGGCAACTTCTCTGGAGTTATCTGCAATCCCTTTTTTAGCAGAGCCCTGTCTTCAAGAATCGTGCAGGACAGAGGACTCTCTTTCGATTTTTTCTTCTGGTCCGCTTTAGGAGTCCTGGAACTTGAAATCCTCGAAGCCGAGATCCTGGGACTTTTCGGGTCCTGAATCTTTCCAGTGATCTCCTGACGTTGTTTACTGAGAGAAACTCGAGTAGCTGGTGTGGGACACTCGCCCTGTATTTGCACAACTGTGACATTGTTTCGTGGTTTGGCAGGTGGAGGATTCCTGAGTGGGGTTCCTGTTTTGGAACTTCCGGACCGGTTCCCAGTGGTGCTCAGTCTCCTGGAAGACATTGTTGTTTTTTCCTCAGGCTTCGGAGATTGTTTTGGAGTTGAGAGTGGTTTGGAGACGTTGGGACTGCTCTTGGCCTTGGTCAATCGAGGAGCTGCACCAGGTGACCACTGAAGTCCATTGTTTGGCTTCTGAATGCCAATGCTGGTCTTCATGATCGTCTTTGAGGACATGGTTGGAAATAACGGTTATCAGTGCCCGTTCCTCGGCGACTCTCACTTGCACAATCACAATCACAATCCCCTTGGAAGGAGTTGTTCGCAAGGCGATTTACTCCACAGGCTCATTTCATCGATTTTCCAGAGTTCTTGGCTTTTGTTGGAACGCTATTTTAATCGATTCTTCTGCTTTGGAAGGACGCCACTTTCTAAACCTCATTCAAGAATCTACTCACTCAGGCACTGAAAGTCGAGGTCACAACTCGCCGGCATATCGCGCACAGACTGAATAGTGAATGAAGAGAAGAGATACACTGAAGAGAGGTCTTTCAGGGTTCGTTGCTCGTGTCCGGAGGCGCGAGCTCGTATTTCAGAGATAAGAGCTTGATTTGCACTTGGCTGAAAGTTATCTGTTTAATTGGAACGTGCAGCCGATATGGTTGCTCATTACTCGTTACCGGTTGGAGCTCGACGTCATTTTCTAGGGGAAAGAAAGCAGGAAGCACCATATAGTACAAATCGCCACTTGGTTTGCAAGAAGTTAATCGATGTCCACGTCGTTTCGAAATCAGGTCGAAACTTCCTTCTTTCTTTCTTATTTATAATCGAGACTAATTCAAGAGATTTCCCAGTTAAACAAGATCTATTTTTATTTTATTTCAAAACAGTCAATGTAATCTAGCATCATTAATGTAAAAATTAATCTAATCTGATTCATGCAAAAAAATATTGAAAGTGAACTGCTTCCTTCGTCAGGTTTACATTCTTGTCCAAACACAGAGGGTATCATTTTAATCTGCAGTAAAATGAGAAAAAGAAAAACAAAAACTGTTACAGTAGAATAGATGATTCACTTCAGACAAAAATAATATTGCTGCGGAATAAAATAATATACTGGAACATACTGGAATAAAATAATAATAACTGGGCAATCGACTGTCATGAGTTCCTCTGATTTTCATCGATTGCCAATGAGTAGAAGAGAGGCAGAAATAGAAAAATAATTGAAAAACAAGAGAGATAGACTGAGATTTCCACAGATTTCCGAGCATGATTTCCAAAGTGAATATTCCACGATTTACTGTTAATGGAATAAAAAGTTTAAAGTTCGAAGCAGAAGAATTCTGAGAAACTCGAGAATTTAAGGATGTTCTCCCTGTATAGACAAAATGGAAATTAATCAATCTTTATCTTCAAATATAAAATCAACACGAAAGAGCCTTTTGTTAATTTCAACGAATTTGAAAGAGAAAACTGAAGAGAAACGAAGAGAAAAAAGAGAAACTGAAACGTTTTATATATAAAAAAATAGTTTGAGTTACAATTGGTCATTTAAAAGTAGTCATTTTAATATTTGTGTTTTTACCTTCGCCTTAGACAAAAATCGTAATTTTCATTCAATTTCAATTCTCAACGGCTCATTTTTTGTTCCTTAAAAGATCGTTTACAGTTCTTTGGCACGTTTTTATTAAAACTTGTTATTTAATTTGCAAGATCATTAACTGTAAAATTTCTAAATACAATAATTTTAATAAAAACGTATCAAATAGAACTGTAAAGGATCTTTTAAGGAATAAAATTAACTGCTGAGAATTGAAATTAAATGAAAATTACGACTTTTCTCTAAGACGAAGGAAAAAACACAAATGTGTCGTGTGCCGAAGAAAGGGGGCTTACTCTGAAAAGTGAGATTTTTCAGGGCGAGTGGTCGAAGTCGACCCGATAGATGCGACT
>JBAGKK010214528.1:0-22078 GCA_037177015.1 Euceroptres primus | reverse complement strand
CCAGAATTCTGGTTACTCTAACCAGAAAAAATAGTAAGGGCATATTTAACCAGAGTTCTGGTTAATTTAACCAGACATTTTTTTGAGTGAAACAGAATTAAGATATTATGAATTATTTATTTTTCTTTTTTAATTCTCATTCCACTAAAAAAGCTTCGAATCAGAGCCTAAGTAACCAGTTTCAAAAAAATAAAGTGGTATGAGGCTGTGTATCATAACAACTTGTCATTGACTGCGAATGTAATTCACAAACTCTCTTATGTTCCCAAAATTTTCGATAATCTCGTAATTGCATAACCGGATTTACAACATTTGATCCTTTCGTTTATATTTTCTTGAAAGAAAAAATTTCTCGATATCGACATTGCTGCATACATCAACTGTGTTTTATTATATTTTATTTATTTTTTTATTTACATAAATTCATATGCATTTGTTACAAAACGAATTTACTTAGTCTAACTCTACTTTCCCATGGAAATTAACAAACTTGTTAATTAAATTTTATGAGCAATTGTTTATTATGCAATATCTTTAATTCTTTATGACTAATAATATAATAAATAGAAATAGTATGTAATAAAATAAAATTTACTATTTATTCACTTTAAATCGAGTTTAATTACGCAATTCTGACAATTAGACTTGATTGCAATCTCCATTAAGACCTGACATTTGTAATTATGACAGCAATTAAGGGACATTTTGCTCCTCAGTGATGCTGGGTGTGAAACAACTATACCAATTAAAATATTGGAGCAATTACTCTTTTAATGACTCCTAATATTTTGCATCGATTTTCAAATTTTATTATAGTTTGTTCCTTATTTTTATTAATTTTGCCATTGCTTTTTTTAAATTTCTTTATTTGCTTGCTATGTATTGTACCCACTACACTAGTTTTTCTATTTATTTTTCATTAGCTATTCTATGAAGTATTTCGAATCTAGGACTATTCTGAAAAAATATTTTTATGGGTGAAAGTTTCCTGCAACTGATTAAAATCATTATTATTATTCAATAATTAATACTAATCTCTCTAAATTTTCTTTCCTTACACAGTAATTAAAGCTTTATTATTTATACCAAGAGTAGAGAGAAATATTATATTAATTTCAATATTAGAAACCATATTTCAGTTATTTTAACTACCAAAAGCCTCATTTGAAAATTGTAACTCATTTTGCAAATAATAATTATAACTTTCTAATTCAGTTGAAATAACAAGCCCCAGACTTTGGTACTGTTCAGAAAATTCATTTTTTAATTACAAGTGGTTCTTGTGATCCAAAAAAAAAAAAATTACAAATTCCTTTCAACTCGATGTGTAAAAATAAAAAATCCTTTGATTATAAAAGATTATGAATTAATGATTAATGATTTTATTAATGTTAATTATTGTTTTTCGATTCTGTGTTGAATATCAATAAATTGCGGAAAATAGTCTTTGGCCTGTTTTCCTTATTAAAATGAAGCTAGCACAAGAAAGTGAATTTAGAATGCGAAATTCAAACCGAAGTGCAAATACAAGGCTTCTGAAATTTGATTATGGAAACCCTATAAATAGGTAAAACCTTTTGAGGGACGTGAAAAGTTCATTGTGCCTAACATTAAATTACACTTCTGACAGAATTATAATTTTTTAATTTCTATACTTTATTAAAAGAATTATTTATAAAATTTTTAATTTCTATACTTTATTAAAAGAATTATTTATAAAATTTTTAATTTCTATACTTTATTAAAAGAATTATTTATAAAATTTTTAATTACTATACTTTATTGAAAGAATTATTTATAAAAATGTTTATTTTTTATGGAACAGAAGTGCTGAACAAACTGAAGATCGTAAAATAGAGTTTTTTAAGCAGAGGTGTGGAATTTCTGACTTTTCGTGTGAAAGAAAACAAACGCACTGAGAATGCAGATCATCGAGGTGTTATAGACTTTGAAAAAAATTGTAGCGGTTGGTTAGCGAATAGGGCTTCCTTATTGGACGAGGAAATAACTGCAGTTTACTTACGGTTTAGACTGTTTAGAGTTTAGCTTTAGAATTACTTGCAAGTTAGCCATCTGCATTGTGCATACCTTAATTTAATTTCCTTTGCCGATTAAACTCAGGAATAAGAAATTTGAATACGTCAAAAAATAAATTATTATTCAGAACATTCAATCCATATTTCATTCTTATTTTCAAGGCAGTGTCTAGTATTACGGATATTTCCGTACAACTAGCACACAATATAGTATGGGCGGAGGCTATTGTTACGGAATTTTACATAACAATATCCTGTCCCCCCTTTGTGTTGTATGCTAGTTGTACGGAAAATTCCGTAACAATAGCCTCGGCCTATTTTTAAAAAATCAGTTGGACATCTTCTACATTTTTCCACAGAATAAGTAAATTTTAAAATTCAGTTTAAAAGTAGGTAAATTATTTTGGAAAATAATATATTGCAAATTTAATGATTTTTGTAAACCCGCATTTGTTAAAAAAATATATATTATTTACTATTATTTTGAAAAAAATCAGCTAATTTGAAACTACTAAAATCTGCTCTGAGAAATAGGTACTTTTTGAATTAAGAAACAAATTTTATTAATTGATGGAACCGTGGAAAACGATTGGGACTTAAAATTTTCTTTTGTCAATGATAGTTTAAAATCGACAACATTTTGTCAATGATAATTTAAAATTGACAACCTTTTTTCAATGATGATAAAATATTAAAATTAAAATAAATATAATAAAATTGCGAATAAATATATTATAAATTGATACAGTTTGAGGGGGAATTTTAAATTATAAAAATAGTTGTCTATTGTATACAGTCAAATTATGCAACTTATCTGCGGATTAATCTGACTTATATGCGGAATGTTTGTCACGCCCGTTAGTCGCTTAATAAGGTTAGCCACGTGCTTAAATCGGTATTCGCAACACATAGTCGATTTTCTCACTTTCACAATGCAGTGCCTAAGGTATCGAACTGAGATCTTGCGATTGAATTTTAAAGACACTAACCTGACGTGGCAAGGAGCTTCTGATTTAAAAAAATTATACTTGACTAACAAACCTCTTAACAAACTGATGACATAAACAATAGTTGATCAAAAATTTAAAATTTTTCTTTCTCAAATTATTTTTATTTATTTGTTTTTTTCTAGGCCGAGGATATTGTTATGGAAATTTCCGTACAACTAGCATACAGCACAAAGGGGGGACGGGCTATTACGGAAAATTCCGTAACAATAGCCTTGGCTCATACTATTTTTTGTGCTAGTTGTACGAAAATTTCCGTAATACTAGACACTGCCTTTTTTCTAATGGAAAAATACATTCCTGTAGGAAATTCTTGAAATTTGAACCACTTTTCATTTACTATGATTGAAAATTCATTTACTGTGGTTAAAATTTAATTTAGTTTTGGTTGAAAATTAATTTATTGCGGTTAAAAATGCATTCATTTTGGTTGAAAATTCATGTACATTTAGTTGAAAATTCATTCAGTTATGATAATTCAATAAAACTTCAACTAAAGTATAATTAAAGTTTTTTCTAACAGCGTACAAATATTCAAATTATCGTGCTATATAGATTTTTAGTTTTGCTTGTAATTTCTAAATTATTTTTATTACTTAATTCTAAGTTATTATTTTTTTATTACATAATTCTAAATTATAACTAAATTTCTAATTAGCATGCAGGTTCTTACTTTTATTTAATTTATATTTTTTCCAACTTTACATTATTTATTTTGTAAAATATTAAAAACTTGTTGAAAACTTACTGTTAGGAGTTGAAATAAAATTATGGAGTGTGCCTACTTCAGCACACGTGTACAACTGCAAAAACCACCTGTGTAATCTTTTCTGGAAATTTACACGTGGGTTGTGTACGATTCATCCATTGTTTTATAATTTTGTGTGTGTGTGTGTGTGTGTGGTGATTTACTATAAATGGCGAAAACATAGAATTACATAACATAAATATATTAAATTTTCCTATATTTCGAAGTGGTTACTAGGGTGGGGTGAAAATGCTTAAATTTATCGGATCTTTTGAGCCTAGTGAAAAAAGTTGTGGTTTGACATCGGAAAGAAAGGTAAAAAATTTATTAAAGAAACAATTTTTTTCTGTTCGGACTTTTAACATGAAAATTCGAAATTTTGAACATTTTTAAAATTTTTCCTATGGGAATCATAGCGAATTTTTTGTGAATGCAGTTTTCGATGATGAATATTAATATAAAATCTAAAATTGAAAAAAAAATTTTTCTCCAAGTTAGAATTTTTTGGAAATGTCAAAAAATGATGTTTCTTTGAAAAATTAAAAAAAAAATTATTTGAAAAAAGTTGAACATGTCGAGCTGGAAATACTTTCAGTTAGGGTCAAAGAAGCGTGCCATATTTTTGGTTTCGTAAAAAAAAAATATTTCATATTTTTTTTTGTGTTTGAAAATTGTAAAATTTTTCAAACTCTCCATTTTTAAGCGTAAAAAAATATGAACAAATTTTTTTTATGAAATTAAAAATATGGCACGCTTCTTTGATTCAAACTTGAATGATTTTTGGCTCGACATGTTCGACTTAAAAAAAATTTTTTTTCAAAAAATCATTTTTTAACCTTTTCAAAAATTTCTAACTTGGAGAGATTTTTTTCAATTTTGGATTTTATATTATTATTCATCATCGAAGACTACATGTACAAAAGATTCGCCATAATTAACCCTCCCATAGGAAACATTTGAAAAATGTTCAAAATTTCGAATTTTCAAGTCAAAAGTCCGAACAGAAAAAAAATTTTTTTTAAACTCTTTTTGTCCCTTTTTTCTGATGTCAAACCAAAACTTTTTTTCGTTGGCTCAAAAGATCCGATCAATTTGAGCATTTTCACTCCGCTCTAGTGGTTACTTATCTTCTTTAAATATTATAAAATTTATAAACATAGGTAAAGCCAATTTCAAACATCTTTTAAGATAAAAAAGCATTTGAAAATGTCAGAACTCAAAATGTAATATAGTGCTAATATTAATTTCAGTATGGAATTTCATAATTTTAATATTAATTTAAATATTTTTATTCGGTTGGCGGTGAATTTTGATTTGTATATAATATATATGAATGTATAGGTATATAGTTTGACCTTAAAGCATTCTATGGGTGAATGTGTCACTGGAAGTACGCACGTGATTTCAAAGCATATCGAGGTGATCTCGTGTTTTTTCCCTTTTTGTACTATTTTGTCGTGTTTCTCCATCATTTTTCTTTCCATTTGTTTTCATCGGTATTACGCTTACACGAGTCCACTCACCGTGACGAGCACGCGTTTATACATATAAGTAATTGTACATCAACTACAAGTACTTTGACGAACCGTTGCACAGAACGGAGATGCAAATCTTAACGGTTTCGCTTCATTTGTCCGATTCGCAAAACACCTAAAGATTTCGCCAGAAATCCACTTTTCTTCCTTTCAAGATAATAGGTTTAGCTGTGATTAAATGAAAACTGATCGTTAAAACGCCGTGTAGTTTGCTTTTTAAAAACTATACTATACATTCTGGAGAAAGGATTCTATTCTCTTAGAGCTCTTAGTTCCGAGTTGAATAAAATCTTGAATAAAATCTTATTTTTAAACAATTATCATTATTTATGATTGCGTTAAATGCGCTTTACACTGGAATTCATTTTCTGCCAATGAAAAATATTTTATTGAATCAAATTATAATTGAATGTTTATAATTGAATAATGGTTTATTTCATAAATGGTGCTTAGTAATTTGCTAATGCCATTTCATTAATCACTTGTGTTAAAGTTAGATTAAAGCCAGTGATCCAATTTTTTTCTAATACCTGATTTGCATACTTTCCAAGGCTAGAATGGCGCATATTACGTGCTGACTTAATTTCCAGGCCTCCTTAAGGAAGGAAGAACGATGTAAATGACGATGGATTCACTTTTTTTAGCCTCCTGGCAGTAGTTCAATGTCTCGTGGTAGAAGAAAGCTTCGCAATTTGTATTCTTCAACGAATTGGGTTAACAGATCCTTCTCTCCAGGATTTTGGAACAGAAACTATCTTGATTTCTCTATTTAACCTGATTTTCCCAAAATCAATGTCAGTTATAATTTTGTTAGATTCAAAATTTTGAATTCTTCAATAATTTGAAATTTAAATCAGCCAAAACTTGAAATCGTTCAAAATTAACAGAAAAACCCTTTCAATTCAAATTATCTTCAAATTTGAGATGGAGAATTTATTTGTGTAAATTGTAAATTCTTCAATAAAAGTGACAGTAACAGCTTGATTGCTATATTTAGAATTCTGCTATTAATTATATATAGTATCAGACTGCAATGAATTTGCGCTAATTATCCACATCGCGATCTGGTTTTTCCGATCATGAGTGAAACGAGAGCGAGATCAGATGAAAAAGACGACTTAGACGATAATTATGAGCAGCGGGCTTGCCTTAGTCATTTCAAGAAAGAAAAAATCGATAAAGAATAAAATCCGTGATACGTCACTCTTTTACTCATGACCCTTGCCTAATATCTTCTTTACACGAGAAGTACTAATAGGGTATGCTATCTGCAAAAACAACTCTTTACGTTTTTTTTTTATTCGTTTGGGCGACTTCTCAATTATTTATAAAAATATATGGGAATGGTTAAACATTAATTCTTTTGCTCCATTTTATCGTCAGATTCGATGAAGAAAAAGTAATGAAATACACAAAGTAGTGATGCATTCAAGTGAGATCTCGTCGTTTAAGATATTGTCTCGATGTTGCACAGTGGTTGGAAAAAAATTATCTTTTGCCAAAAATAAATTTTTACTTGAAATGAGTATATTGCTCCCAGAAATGAATAGAAATAGAAATAGAAATAAGAGGAACAATTAACGAAAACAAACTATTATCACGTTTGCAATTAAAGAAAACGTAAATGAATTAAGAACTGTTCCACTTCCATCAGTACAACATTCTCGTCTGCTTTTTTTATTAGCTTAAGTTCCTTTGGGGTCTTCAGTAGTTTTAAAACATCAGGATGCAAGCTGCCATCTTTTCGTTTTGGAAGTATCTGCTTTCCCGTAACAATAGGATCAGACGAAATGAGAAATGCGTGTAAAATATCTTCATTGGTGTTTTTTCTTGAAAATTTTCGAGAACGATGCTCCCTAGCGGCCTTGAATTCTTTGTTACAGGCTTCCTGAGCTTCTTCAGAAAGTTGTCCGATAGATAGCATTGCGTTTTTTTATTACGGCAGAACCATGGATTAATATCCATGGTTCTGCCGTAATAAAAAAACGTGGACTAAAGGATGGGGTATCAAGGATATTTTTCTACAAAAAGTTTTGCAGTTTGCAAACCGTACTCATCGAAGGCTTGGTCATCAATGGCATAACCGCATGAAAGGGCCTGTAAAATTACAGAAAAGTTGTGGATGATGTCTTGGTCAATTTCTATGATAGCTGCAGACATTTCTTCATTTGAGAAAAATCTGCGAGCAGTGTTTTCTGTCAGTTGTTCCACTTCCTCCAGATTTTGGAACATCAACCAACAATCCCATTTTCCTCCTGAAAGATTCTTGAACATACTTCTTTCTTTCTGCAAACTGTAGTTTATTTTGATCACCTCGTAGTTGCCATTTCTGGATTTGAAGCTTACAAGATACGTATAAAAGACACTCAAAGAATCGTATCCAAGTGTGAAGTGTTGATAGACCAAACTGTAACGTACTTATACCAATAGGTTTGCCGCGAACGCAATCGGTTTTATTCATTTCAGTCGGATAAGCACCACATTTGTGTTGAAGAAGATTAAATTATTATCAAATTCTTCTTCCTTGGGATCCCTAGAAAGTACTATAATAGGCAATTAGCATTTTCTTATGATATCAAGAAAAGACTTGGCAAATAATTTTTTTCCCCGATCTCTGTGTGTTGTCTTGTCATTATCAAAAATCTTGAAAAAATTATTGAATAGCACTAATCTATATGTTACCATGGGTACCTAAACATTTTCACCCTACTTTATGTTGTCAAAAGCAAGACTTGTCGAAAAAAACATAAAAAACATTTGATTATTCAAGAAGCAAGATCAAGATTTCCTTTTCTTGAGGTGCATAACTACAAATTTGCAATTTCAGTTAATTTATAAATTTTTCTCACACTATCAACAATTCTATTTACCGAAGAAAATTTTGGATTTTAAATTATATTCCACGTAACTCTAATTATCCTCATTAGAACGATGCGATTTGCTCGAATGACTTTCAACCAATCTTAAACACATGTGTCAATCCAAGGCTGTCTCGTGACAGTTCACCTACCTAAGTACCAATAATAATTGTGTCTATAGGTATAATACCTATACTATATACCTATACATAATAATAATAAACATCGAATAACCGTTCGTGCGTAGAATGTAGAAAACCTACTTATCCTCACATATACAGAAGAGGTCAATCATTTTATGAGCAAGAAATGTCAATATGCCAAAGCGATTGACCTCGCTTTATTGTAATCATCTAGTAATCTAAAACACAATCATTTTATCTAATATAATATTCATATAATATTCATAATATAATATAAAATAATATTCATAAGAGAAAGCAGAAGTCAAGTTTTCGTTCGCTTCAATCATTATCGAGATTACCCTCGAACAGTTTTGGTTGACATGTGGCGTATTTAATTATTTAAAATACTGACACTGCTAATCATAATATTAACGATCGCATGTCAATAGATGAAATTGTTTATGAAATATGGAAAGTCAAGGACATAAGTCGAAATCGAATATTTTTTAAGTTAATGGGAAGTCGACTCTAAAGGGGTCTCCAAGTATTTTTTAAGGCCTTATTATCTAATTAATGTTTTAGAATTTTTTTTACAAATTTTGCGATCTTTCAAAACATTCTTAAAACATTCTTTTCGTCATATCAATTTGGCTTTTTCTCGATCTCATGACGAAAAGCACTGTATTTGCCATGTCCAAATGAAAATTTTGGCTCGAGCGATTAAATCCCTCGGCTTCGCCTCGTGATTTAAACTACGCTCTCACCAAAATTTGCGTTTAAATTTGGCGAATAATGTACTATTTTCATTTTTCTACCAACAGCCAACGTAGAAATTCATCATCGACTCTCGTTCGTTCGAAAATTGTGACCATTCCACGAAAAATTCATTTTTCTCTATTGTCCATTCCTTATCATTTCAGGAAAAAAAAATGTTTCTGCGAAATTCGCATAAGGGAGCTGGTCTCTACACTGAAGAACAACTCCAATGAATCGAAGAAAACGAATAAGTATACCTAGCCAACTCCAAAATAACCTCGCAACTTGTCTCCCAATCTCCATTCAAGAAAAAAAATAAACAACTTAAAGAATGTACAAAATACGACTTTACGTGGTCCAGGAGCAGGAGGAGGCACCAGACGAGGAAAATTTTGATGATCATGATCATCCACCACCGATGATGCAAAGAAGGAATTCCAGAAGACCTGGTGCAGTGAGGGTGAATGTAATTCAAAAAGATCGAAAGTCTGACTCAATTTCTCCAAAACTGAAGCAGATTCGTCAGGAAATAAACAAATGCGACGTAAATTCCCTGGAAAAGACTCTATCTCTTTCGAATAGGCGAGGAAACCTGGTTCGAATGGAGAATGGTGTGAGGGCTGGAAAACCCACACTGCCTCCTCCTCCTTTACCTAAAATTAAGAATAATTCAGTGCCTCGAAAAAATGTCTTTGCTTCTCCGAGGATTCAGCAATTGGCTCTGAATCTCCAAGAGAAGATGCTAGAGAGAAATGCTAAAATTCAAAGCGAGAATATTGCAAATGGCAATGTCCAGGGTTTAAAAGTTGAAAGTACCAAGTTCGGAGTTGGCAGATCGATCAATAGGAATGATAACTTTTTGAGAGGTCTTACACCTATTATTGAGAATCTGAATGGGAATGGAGAGGTCGATGAAATTAGGAAAGTTGAGAGACAGTCGAAAAATGGAAAACTTTGGATTAATAAACGTGCCTGCGAGTATGATCAAGTCGAGAAAGGAGAAGAGATGGAGAAAGATTGGGACGAAAGATTCGATGGTAGATCGCTAAAAATTGTGCGTGTTAAAAGTGACATGGTTCAAAGTGATATACTTCATGATGATATGATTCAGGATGATGATTGTGTTAAAATTAATGATGGAGGAGGATCTACTGGGTCCATGATTCTGTGTAGGAATAACAAGCTCAACAGATACAGGGTGAGTCAATTTTGATTAATTAACGTGTCTTCGCCATTTTAAATTTTCACGATGTTAGAATTTTTACTTCGAATTCGTAATGAGCGTTCCGAAAAAACCCCATGGATGTTTTCCCAAATATCTTGAATTATGATCACTTTTTGTTTAGACATAAAATTCTTTCTGCTTATTTATTTTCTTCAGTAAACATTCGCATATGTGGGTCAAAAAACTTTATTAGAGAAATTTTCTTTACATAGATAAATTATTAATATATAGGTGATTAGTATTTTTAATACTATTAACGAAAAGATGTTAGAGATCGTAAAAATATCTATCTATAACATAAGTCATACTTTCTCGAGCAATTAATATATATTTTTTATGCAAATCATATTTATACATTCGCATGCAGAATTCATGAGTGTAGAAAAAATTTACATTTTATTTAATTCGTCTCTTCAGGGTACCAGATTTAATTTTTTAATTAAATTAAATATACATTCAAAAAAGTAATTCAGAGTTAATTGTTTCATTCGCAAAATATGTATTTATATTATATTTTTTTGTATGTATATTATATGTATTTATATGTACCGTAGAGTGAGGCTATTAGGTACAACTTTTACATATTTTTTAAGTTTTCTTTAACTTTACGCACAAGAAAAAATTTTTTCAGCTTTTTCATTTTTACAGACAGAGGACTCAATTCTGAAGAGAAATCAATCATTTCTAGATTTTTAAATCATTTTCTACTTACTAATTATCATTGTTGAAAAGTTGTACCTTTTTGTACCGTCGATCTTCTAAATAGGTACAACTATTCTTTTTTTACGTTTTAAATGAATAAAACAATTTTTAATCCTGAAATACTGTTCAGAATTATTATTCAACTATTTGAGAATACTTTCTGATGATAAAGTACGAAAAAAAAGGTTAATTAGGAAATTCAGATTGGTTTGAGATTTATCAAGCAGAAAAAAATAAAACAATTATAATCAACATTAATATTAACGAAATATATTTTTAGAAGCATTTATAATTTGTTTAACATCCATCTAAGATTCTAAAGTCATATCTAACCATTTAATTTACTGGCCATTCCCAAATGGGTAATTTAACTGATCTGTAATCTATAACACAGGCCGACCAAAATTAACTTTTTTTTTGTACCTAAAGAGCGGACTAGGTACTAGGTGACCCCGAAGCTGCCCGAAGGATTTTCATGTTTTAAAAACGAATCCGTTTTCCAGATTTTTTCTATACGTCAGGATTTCGAGATATCCTAACCTAAAAGTGAAAAAATGGCCATTTTCAACAATATTGGAAACAATATAACACGAGCAGCGATTTTTTTCTCTTAAAACTGCTTACGCCATCGTTTAGTACTACTTTTTACTTTTCATTTCCACTTTAGATCATCCCGAGCCGATTTTTTTTCTCCGAGATATGGCACATTAACCATTTCAGTTTCAAAAAACTATTTAAGAAGGTGAAAAAAGCAAATAAAGTTGTGTTATTCGATTGAGAAAGGGTTTGGTATCTAAAGGTTTTTGAGTTTTCTGAATTCGAATTTGCGCTCAGATTTACAAAATTCAAGATGGCGGATCCAATATGGCGGACCAAAATTTTAAGAAATACTTCGTTTTGTACAAGACTTGAATTTTGCAAATCTGAGCTCAAATTCGGATTCAGCAAATTAAAAATCTTTCAGACACCAAACCGTTTATCAATCGAATAACACAATTTTATTCGCTTTCTTCGCCTTTTTTGCTAGTTTTTCAGTGTGAAACTGAAATGGTTAATGTGGCATATCTCGGAGAAAAAAAGTCGGTTCGGGATGATACAAAATGGAAATGAAAGGTAAAAAGTAGTACTAAACGATGGCGTAAGAAGTTTTAACCCTTAATCACTTAAGACCGTCTACAGACGGTCATCACTTTTTTCGATTTAATCGAATTTCCATGTAATAAACTTAAAATTCTGCAAAATAAATATGTGGATTGGATCAAACTGAAGTATTCTTTGAAGAAGAAAATTTCGATGGATGAAGGCAAATGAGTAAAAAAACTCGTATTTCTTTGTCAAAGTGTGCGACGTTTCGTTGGCATTGGTTCGCCAACCTCATCAGGCGCTTCTTCAATTAAACTATGGAAGGCGAATTTTTGGTTTCTTCAATGAAGTATTCTTTGTCTCGTAAGGTGGTTATAAGTAATCGTATACTCAATAGAAGCCGAGAAAACTCAAAAAAACTAAAAAAAACTTTTATTACAGAAAAAAGTCAAAAATTGACCATTCCTGAATTTTTTCAGAATTTTTAGACAACGGATTTTAGGCTTGGCCGTTAAAGGGTTAAGGGAAAAAAATCGCTGCTCGTGTTATATTGTTTTAAATATGTCTGAAAATGGCCATTTTTCATTTTTAGGTTAGGATATCTCGAAATCCTGACGTATAGGAAAAATTTGGAAAACGGATTCGTTTTTAGGACGTCAAAATCCTTCGGGGTCACCTAGTCTGGTCTTTGGGTACAAATTTTGTCGGCCTGTGTAATTTAACTGATAAGAATTTTCTCCTCGAACCAAAAAAATTAGCTCTGTATTAAAGTAATAATAATTACAGATAACTTTTTAAAGATAACATTTTCTCTTCTAATTGATGTTAAAATCTTCAAAATGCAGCACAAAAACTTGATTCTGTCATCAATCGAGCTACAAAATCGAAAATAATAGAAACTGATGAAAAGTAAGGTTAGGTTTCTAACAGGTATTCTCATATTTTATACAGTTATATTTCGAAAAATATCAATTATTGTGAAATATTATTTCAACTTAGCTTTTTTTAAAAAAAATATTTTAAAAAGACACCAATACCCGACTGCACAAAACTGAAAAATTAGCACATAGAAAAACTTGCTTAACCAACAGAATTATACCGCCGATCTTCGAATTTTCATATATCACCTTTGAATTAATTAATGAAAGCACAAACTTGCATTTATGAAACGAATTCCTTTTACCACTTAAATTTGAAAGAAAAACAAGGGCAACCGAGAATTTTTCTTTACTTTTAAACTATTGAACTGTTTCAAAGTTTGGTCTAACCAAATTTTTAAAATGGACCCACATATATGTAAACATTTTTCAATGCTTGTACAGAGGTCGCATAAAATTCGACCATTATCCTCAGTAAAGTAGAAATCCTTCTGAATCTTATATGCTAGGAGATTATTATTTTGATTCAAATTATCATATTAAAAAAATACTTGAAGTGAGTTGTACTTATTAGCCCGACCATGCGCGAATAGCCCCGCTCTATGGTATTTATATTGAAGTACAAACGAAAGCAGATTATTAGAGAGGTGTAATCAGCATGAGTCGGGAGTAAAATAAAGAACTCATCATTTTTTCTTTTGTTATGAGTTTCACCTTAGACAGCATTTCCGGTCATAAATTCGTGTGACAGAAATCACACTCAGTCCCCTATTCACTTTTCTCCCTATGTTGCCCCTTTTCCCGTATTTTCCCCCAATTTTTCTCAAGATCTCCTAAAAACCCTATTTTGAGAATTTTACCCTTTTTTTATTCAAAGTTCCGTTTAATTTTCCAGGAATTATAATATATAGATGCTTACGACATTCAAGAATGCGAGCCATAATATTAAAACCTTAGAGATTCAGAGTCTTTTAGCCTCTTCTAGAGACTTGAGAATTTTTCCCTTTTGTTGAATTTTTAAAAATATTCTAGACCTAGACTGACTCTAAATCTGCCGGACTCTTTCAATATCTTCCCAAATTTTCGATAATAAAATCTTCTAAATTCTTCCATAACCGTCTAATATCTTCTGGGTTTTTTAGAATATTTTCTAAAATCTTTTATTCTGGGTATCCTATCATCTCATAAAATCTTAAAGAATTCTAGAATATTTTATAGAATGTTTTATTCTGGGTATCCTATAATCTTATAATATCTTAAAGAATTCTAGAATATTTTCTAGAATGTTTTATTCTGGGTATCCTATAATCTTATAAAATCTTAAAGAATTCTAGAATATTTTCTAGAATGTTTTATTCTGGGTATCCTATAATCTTATAAAATTTTAAAGAATCTCCAAAAACTCTTTAATATTTTAAAGAATCTCCAAAAATTCTTTAATATTTTAAAGAATCTGCAAAAATTCTTTACTATTTCAAAGAATCTCCAAAAATTCTTTAATATTTTAAAGAATCTCCAAAAATTCTTTAATATTTTAAAGAATATATTACACTGTTCCAGAATCTTCCAGAATCCTTCAGAATATTAAAAAGTCCAGAATTCTGCAGAATCTTTTAGAACTTTCTAAAATCTGCAAAAGACTCGCATAACCCTCAAGAATTTTTTAGACTCTTTTAAAAATCTTCCTAAAAATCTCTTAGACTTTTTGAAATTCTTGAAATAAAAAATCTTGAAGATTCGAGAGGAATTTGTAGGATTTTAGGAGATTTAACGAATCTACATTTATACAAGTACTTAGAAAATTAAAAATATTCTGGAAAATTCTAAAACATTGTCGAAAAAGTTTCATGAAGGATTTTAGAAAACTCTAGAGTTCCAAAGGTTCTGAAAGTCTATAGTTTGTGGAGTACCTATTTTAGTTTATTAGATTCTAGACAGAGATGTAAGCCTTTTGAAGATTATTCTGGAAAATTTTAGCGGACTCATTTTCGGAATTTGATTTGTTGAAAATTAAAAATTTTTGTAATTTCTTAATTCAGAAATCTAAATTCTTGTCAACAATTTTAGCACCTGAAATTTGTTGTAATATGTCGTTAAGTTTTAGTCGACAAATTTTTATGCTCGAAATAACTGTAAAAAGAAAGAAAATTGCAAATTTTAATTATTCAGGGTGTACGCATAAGGTTCGGCCAATCTATAATATTATTCAATATTATTGAAAAACAATCGCACAAATAAAGACAATCCACTTAATCCTGGCCTTGAAAAAGTAATAAAAAAACAATCAAGGACTAAATTTTTTGGTGAAGGTTAATGCCAGGATGAATCGCAACGAAGTACCGTGCAATTTTCAGAAGAGCGAATTAGCATTAAGAAGTGCGTGCACTCATATCACGCAACGAGACACGGTTCGTAAAAGGAGAAATGAAGAAAAATAAAATAAAATAAATAAAAAGTTACAGAGACAGAGCAGGCTCAGACAGCGGTATATTATTAAACCCCAAACTGGAGAGGAGTGTATAATAATCGCCTGGTTATCACCATGATGTATAGCCAAAATGCAATAAATCTGTTATATTTATTACACGGAATCTTTCTTCAATGAAATCGATTCGTTATGCACGCAATATTTCCATTCAAAATGCGTTGCACGCGCTCAAAACCCGCATCATAAGTTGTGCAAACATTCGCACCAAGTTGTGCAACTTGATTGGCCATGGTCACGATATTGCTTGATATTAGATTCATAAATTAATTATAGGCAAAAACCTGTTCAATTACTAAATCAGATAATAACCACGTGTATATGATTCTTTTACTGTTTAGATTTTGCATATATCTAAATAATTTCCACGAGTGTCCTCGAATCTAAGTATTGCAAGTATTGTTTATTTTTACGAGCAACGTGTGTGATTGTTGTTTTCTGTTTAAGTGAAAGTCTTGTAAAGAATTTGTTAAGTGGTCTTTTTGTGCAAATCAGTTACATTCGCAGGTGCAAAATTTATTTTTCTATTTCTGTGCGTTTTTCTCTTTACATTACTATGTTATTCATAGTTATTCACAGTTGGTTAACCTGTTAAGTGTTAAGAAATCAACGATAAAAACGAATACTTTGTTAAAACGATTAAAAGAACCAACTTCAGAGTTGCTATTGTCAAAAGGTGAAGTTGGTTCTTTATTCGTTTTAACGTAGTCTTCTTTTGTTCCGTTGATTTCTTAAACAGAGGTTTAACCGATTATTCGATTGTTGGTTTTGTTCATTTTATTTTTTTCCCGGTATCCATTGTTTCGAACATAGTAAGAAAGTAATTGACTGAAAGGAATAGCTTGTTCAAAATGTAGTAAGAAAATCACTGATTTGAATATCAAATTCTTTCAAAATTTAACTGCCTTCAGTTCTAAATTTAGTTAAAATAGGTGACTGGACATGAATGGGTGGTCGATTATTGTTTATCGATATTATATATGTACTTATAGTCAACCACATCAACCACATTTTGCCGCTCCCCTTCACGAAGAAATTCCTTTTCGCATATATACAATAGACACTTCTTAAAGGTGAAAGATAGTCTTTGAACATTAATATTACTATAATCATTTTTCAACTTTTAAAGTTTTATTCACGTTTGATATATTTCAAATTTGTATTGTTGTCGTTCTTATCCATATTCATTGTCCTTATTCACGTTCAGTGTCTTTATTCACATTCAGTGTCTTTATTCACATTCATTGTCCAAATATCCAAACTCAGCAGACGATTTAAATGATTCAATGATTCTAACGGGAATGGAAAACTATATTCATCAAAGATCAAAGATAATGAAAAAAATGCAATACGAAATATTTATTACAGAGTTCGAGAGTCTGCAATTAGGAACCCTTAAACTGGAGTGCAGTTGGTCGATTATCCGAAAAAACAAATCTTCTTCATCCCTCCTTTTTTTAAGTCCCACGGTCCTTTGGCTCGTCATTACTTGGTAATCATTCGAAATAAATGGCTGGCTTCGCGTTCTCGACGAAGCACCAACGCTGATTTGGCCAAAGCATGTATATACCTATGCACTTAAAGTTTCACCTTTTCCGTCGGCCTTATAGTTGTAAATCTCGAACGATTATTCTTTTGAGAAAAAGAAATTGTCTTCGAAGTAATGTCCCTTTTGTTCCAATTGAAGAAAGAAAAAATGGCTTCTAAGAAAGTTATTTTAAATAATTCGCACTTTCTGTCATGCCTTATATAAAAATTTGTCTTAATCTGGCAATGTTACAATTATAATAATTTATTCCACATGTATGGCCTTTCAGCCTTTTATACTTTGTTTCCTCAAAATAATAATGTTAATAATAATACTGTAACGGGGAAAAAAACCTTAAAACTACAATGGTATAATGTTACAATTATGTTTATTCAAAACAAAAAAAAAAGTGAACCAACTCTCTAAATCTAAATCAGTCAAAATTTTCACTGATTTCATTCAGTGACCATTCATTTCTAGCTAATTTAGCAGTGAATTTTGACTGAATTTCACTCAATTTCACTGAAATCCAGTGATGAATTAGCTAAAAATGGGTCACTGAATGAAATCAGTGAAAATTTTGACTGATTCAGATTTAGAGAGAAAAATTAATAGTTCATGTCTAAAGAAATTAATAACTGGATCAAAGAAGCTTGTGTAAAACAGGATTTCGCGTTTTTTACCACTTTCGAAAGAACAGGGTCACCGGGTTTTAGGATTGCCAATACCGGTCTATTGAGCTTGAGAGTTGACAATTAGTCGCGACATTCTAGCGGTTCGGTTGAAACATATAAACCACAGAATGCAAGTAATATAACGCGTTTTAAAAAATATGTTTCTCTGAGAATGGACCCGGTTTGACCGGTACCTGGTATCCTGGTACTTGAGTTGTAACTTCCAGGCATATTATTGTTGGTCACTTTTTTTTAAAAAAGGTTACTTTTTCAAAATTTTATTAATCTTGAACGTCGCTGGCAGGCCTGTCCGAACCTAATTTAAAAATTATCTCCGTTTAATACATGTACGGCTCCAAAGTTGTTGTTTTGAGGGATGTGTGTTCGTACATTAGCCAATTTTTCTGCAGAGAAAGAATCAATTCTCTCTGATCGATAGTTGTATGAGGTTGCGAATGCCATTGAGGCTTCTTCACCTCTTGGTTCATACCTTTCCCCAAGTCTGGTTGTGGTGGCGAAACAGGTAGATGCTGATCTTCGCGTTCGTAGAGAGCAAGTACCGCGGGGCATTATGAGATTGCAAAATGAAATGTCAACCGAATATCTCGCGCCCTCTTGTTATTTGCTACACTCGCCATTGCATTGGGTAGAAAGCGTATTTGCTAAATACAATTGCATTTAACATTGCATATATAACTCGCATACTTTTAAAATGTCCGCAAGTTCTGTACGTTAATTGTACCTTCTGGTGCTTTGTATTCTATTGCGAGACGGATCGGAATTTTATAATTGTCTTTGTTGTCCTTTTTTGGATCTTTTAATCGTTAGTAAAATTCAGTTTTATTGGAAGTATAGAATTCTTCTCAAGCAATGACGCAAAGATCGAAATTGAAATAAACTTTTTCAAATTAAATCACATCTTAATATTAACTCAAAACAACTCCAAGAAATAAAAGCCATAGCTGGGTAAGCATGGTTGGTCTGCCTTAGCAAATATTTGGTTCATATTTGGGGGGTTAGTTTCTACCATTATAAGACTAATTTACTCCAAGTGCCAACTTCAAAAAAAATTTTTACAAAAGTTATAGAAAAATTTTGAAAAATCAAATTAATTTTTATCGAAAATGGCTGAATCAATTTTGATGGTTCAAATATATTGTACAAGATATCACAGCGGTTCTAAAAAAAATGGAGAGTCAATTCTGGCAATTAGAAAGGAATAAAAATTTTTGTTAAATCTTGAACAAATTTTTTTCAATGAAAGCTTTTTGGTACCGCCACAATTCTTTTCCTATAATACACTCATGCTCTCAGTAACAACATATATTTTTGCGAGAATGATCCTAATTTTACTTCACATTCAAAAAAAATTATTTTGTTGGCCTCTACAAAGTATGCGATTCGATTGAAACGAGGGGTCTTCTTAATTTTAATTCTTGACTCTTAAGTGAGCATCATTCGAAAGCATAAACACGCTTTTGCATAGATTTTACTTTACATCTTGTTTTTTCGATCTTTTTTGTGTGCTATTACATACACCACCCAGTGTGGCCAAAAGCACTTTTTGTGGACAAAAGTCTGCCTGCACTCTCTAAATCTGAATTAGTAGTTTTCTTCTAATAAAATAGTGCCGAATCGTTTACTAATTGCTTTAGTAAGCATTTCTACTAATTTTTAGTAGAAATTTACTAATTAATGGTAGAAAACTACTAATTCACTTAGTAAGGCTTACTAAATAAATTAGTAACCCTTATTACGTGAATTAGTGGTTTTCTACCACTAATTAATAGTTTTGTACCAAAAATTAGTAGAAATGCTTACTAAAGCAATTGATAAACGATTCGGCACTATTTCATTAGTAGAAAACTACTAATTCAGATTTAGAGAGCAAGCCAATTTTCAATGGATTTTAATGTCTTTTTGTAAATGACCGTAAGGCTTTTAGGTATAACGAGACGGTGCAAAAAATTCACTTTGGCCAAACAAAAATTTTTTATTTAACAACAAAATAAGCAATATTTTTTTCCTAAATTTTCAGTTTTAACTTTTTTTAAGATTTTCAAATTGAGTAGAAAAAGAGATTAAGACAGTGTGATAACTATCTAGCAACAATTTTGCAGTAGGTTAGAGTAAGAAAAGAAATTGTTTATAATATTTTAAACAAATTAATGGACAAAAGCCTTTTTTTCGTGATTCGCAATGATTAGTTGTTTGACATTCATAGTTTTTATATAAAATATGAGAGAAATTAATGTCTAATTGCAATTAGTTAAGAATAGCTGCTGTTTGACAATTATTTAAACAATTTTTATGAACAAATACACAGTTTTTATATGTCACAATGAATAGGCTCAATTTTTTGCAAAATATACCAAAAATGTCTTGCCAAAGACTCCTTGCTGTCATTTTTTTCAAATTAACAACATCTGTTAATTATTTAATCAATATTTATAAACAAATTCACATTTTGTAAATTATTCTAAGAATAGGCCCAATTTTTTTGCGGAACCAACTAAAAATGTATTGACAGTGACTCCTAGCTGTAATTTTATTTAAATTGATAAAAAATATTAATTATTTAAACAATTGTTATAAATAAATGCACATTTTTACCATTTTTCCAAGAATAGGCTCCATTTTCTTAGCAAAATCAACTAAAAATGTATTGACGATGACTCTTTTCTATGATACTTTGCCAATGGACAACAACATTTAATTATTTAAACAATTTTTATAAACAAATGTACATTTTGGCCACTTTTGCATGAATAGACTTATTTTTTTCGTGGAATAAACTAGAAATGACTCAAACTAGAAAAGACTAAAAATAAAGTAGAAATGATCAGTGACTCCTTGTCATATTTGTCCAATTAACAAAAACTATTGATTATTTAAACAATATTTATAAAAAATGCATAGTTTGACCATTTTTCCATAATAAATATTAATTTTTTTAATGGAATCAACAAGAAATGTCTTGCCAATTATTCCTTCTTTTGTCATATTTTTTTAATTCAGAGAAAGTGTTGAGATACGATACCCAATAAATAGATAATTTGATAACCCAATAACCAAGAGCCCATCACACCTTTTATTAATACATATAATGACCTTGGTTTTTTAGTTAATTTCGGAAAAAATAATATTTATTATGGAAAAATGGTCAACCTGCGAATTTGTTTATAAATATTGTTTAAATAATTAAGAATTTTTGTTAATTGGACAAATATGACAAGAAGGAGTCATTGGTAAGACATTTCTAGTTTATTCCACGAAAAAAATCAGCCTATTTATACAAAAGTGGCCAAAGTGTACATTTCTTAATAAAAATTGTTTAAATAAGTAACTGTTCTTATTTATTGGCCTTTGCCAATAAATGTCAAAGAGTAAATATCAAAGAGTCATTGTCAATACATTTTTAGTTGACTTCGTTAAGAAAATGGGGCCTACTCTTGGAAAAATGGTCAAGATGTGCATTTATTTATAAAAATTGTTTAAATAATTATTATTTGTTATCAATTTAAACCAAATTACAGCTAAGAGTCACTGACAATACATTTTTAGTTGATTCCGCCAAAAATTAGGTCTATTCGTGGAATAATGTTGAAAATGTGAATTTGTTTATAACTATTGATTGAATAATTAACAGTAGTTGTTAATTTGAAAAAAATGGCAGGAAGGAGTCTTTGACAAGACATTTTTTATTTATTCTACAAAAAAATTGAGCCCATTCATTGTGATATACGAAAATTGTATATTTGTTTATAAAAATTGTTTAAACAATTGTCAAACAGCAGCTATTCTTAACTAATCGCAATTAGGCATTAAGTGCTCTCATATTTCATATAAAAACTTTGAATTTCAAACAACTAATCATTGCGAATCACGAGAAAATGGCTTTTGTTAATTAATTTGTTTAAAATATTATAAACAATTTATTTTCTTATTCTAACTTACTGGAAATTGTTGCTAGGTAGTTACTACATTGACTTAAGCTTTTTTTAAAAATCAATTTGGAGATCTTAATAAAAGGTACATCTGAAACGTTAGGAAAAAAATATTGTTTATTATATGTTAAATAAAAAATTTTTGTTTGGCCAAAGTGAATTTTCTGCACCGACTCGTTATAACTGGAAGTCTCACGGTCATTTTTTAAAGAAAACATCAGAATCCATTGAAAATTGGAGTAGACAGACTTTTGACCACAAAAAGTTCTTTTGGCCACACTGTGTGACATATCGTCGCCCCAGAATTATAGTACGCCATGTCCCTCAACTGTCAAACTGAGAAAATGAGGTTCTAATTTTAACTTAATTATACTCTATTAAAACGTACTCAAATATAAAAATAAGTCTATAAGTAAAAAAGAATGCATAATCAAGAATATATTAGCACAAATTTTACTATCATCATGAATTTATTTTAGCAGATCTCGAAA
>JBAGKK010214427.1:0-22081 GCA_037177015.1 Euceroptres primus | reverse complement strand
TAAATATAAATATAAATATAAATATAAATATAAATATAAATATAAATATAAATATAAATATAAATATAAATATAAATGTAAATATAAATATAAATATAAATATAAATATAAATATAAATATAAATATAAATATTTATTTATGAATTTCAAATTTTAAATATCTAACGTCATCCTCGATTAAAACTCATGAAATGTAGCAGCAAGAAATCCATGAGAAGGTAACAAGGAGAAGAGTCTCAGTAATTTATAAAAAAGTGAACTTCCATACAAGGCTTTCAAAACAACCGTAATTTTCCCTCATGTTGCAAGCATCCTCATAAATCCCACGAGCCTCAAATTATTTGAAAGTTTCTTAGAATTTCGCAAATTTGCATATTATGAAAATTTTCATCTCAACTTTCTATTTTTAATTTTGTTATTTACAAGTTTTTACATTTTAACGATCACTGAATAGAAAATTAACAATAGCGTGTGCATATTTATGATTTCTTGAATGTATAAAGGCTTTACTCGTAGAAAATGAAAGTCGAGATTCCACATCTAGTGTTGTAACCAGGGTCAGGCTCGAAAGGCGTCGAAGGCATTTATTAGCCTAGGTCTGCAGAAATCAAAATAGGTTGTCAGAAAAAAAATCGAAAATTAGTAGATAAGTGGGTTTCAGGCTCTTCGAACGACCTTCACCTTTATTGTTCCCGGACAAGTTTTACAAGTCTTGCAAATTCGAAAGAGTTCCGATAAATCATCTCTTACACTAATCATGCCATTAAATTATATTCCCTCATAGTTAATAGATCTTGCAATCATCTAAAGTTGTTCCAATCACTAATGGATCTTCTGTTAGAAAAATTCGACCTTTATTAAAATTATTCTTTCACAACTAATAATAATTGGAATTCTCAGTATTAAAAATTGTAGTAATTAGCTTGGAGGAATTCAAAGATCATTCAGGTCAAGTGTAGGTTGCAGCATCCTTTCTCATTTGTTATAATACATTTCTCATTTTTTCAACTTGTCGAAATATTTTAATGATTCTTTGCGCAAGATTCAATGCAAAAAGCATTTGACTTTTTTCCAACAAAATGAAATGTTTTTAAATAAATTACATTAATAAAACACAAGTTTATCAATTGTGGACGACCTTGATGTTTTTAATTATTCTTGTTGAGTGAAAATCCCATTTTTAAAGTAATGTGTAATTATGCGAAATTTCTTCGCTCATTTCTGAAAAAGGTGAAGACTGAAAGTAAATCTGTTTAATAATTCGGTTTTGGAGTGGATTTTTGAAGTGTAACGATCGAGGTTAAGGATCTCGATAAATTATGCTCGTGATCTTTAATGGCTTTAAAGAGGATGGATTCAAACTCTGTGAAATGAGATGCCGAATACTGAGAATTTAAGAAAAGTTTCTTTTACTCATATGCTTCTATTCTTATTTATTATATTTATTATATATTATATTTCTTATGATTATATTATTTATTAATTATTATTCATTTATTTATTGTTTATTTAGTTTATTATTTATTTAGTTATTTATTAATTATTTATTGCTTTCATTCTAATAAAATTAATTAATCACTTCCAAAGGCAAACTTTATGCTTGTTTTTACCTAGAGGCACGAATTATATGCATTTACAAAGTTTTGCTCTGCATCTTGAACTAAAATTATAGCGAGATATTAAATCCAAACAATCCCTTTATGCTTGTTCTAGCTAAGTTAGAATCACATTCCACGCTAAATGTGAACAAGTTAAGAATTTCTAATGCTAAATTTAATTATTCTAATAAATTGTTTAATAAATGTTCTATTAAATACTCTGTATTTATTCTGACCCAAAAGCCAAAATTAACATCCAATATTATAAAGATTAGTTTTATTAAATGTTTTATTACATGTGTTATTAAATGTTTTAATTGATGTTTTGTTTTAATCCTTCTTTTAATCCTTGTAAGAGTTGTTAAGTGTCAGTATAAATAGAATAAAAATATTTTCATACAGAATCTAATTGCCAGCCGTTGAAGATTTTTTCTTCTACTTTAATGCAACATATTCCTCCAAAAAGTGAAAATTTAAACAGAGAAACTTTTTATCGCTTGGCGATATATATTAATTAAAAAGTTGTCTTCCATTAGCCTACTTTTACTATATTTGTACTGATTCTTTACGGTTAATTACAGGTGATTTTAAAAGAGATTGGAGTCATTGAACGAATTTCTGAAAAACCAGGTACGTTCACCAATTCAAGGCTGGTCAGCTTAGGTCCGTCGACCGCAGAAATTTTCAACTGAGTTAAATCCAGAATGAAAGTCATCCGAGGGCTAACCAGTTTGATTCGACACAAACATACTTCGAGGATACCAGTAGCTCATATGAATCACTGCAAAAAACTTTAATCGATCGTTTCTCAGAGACAAAGAAATTTTTCAAATTCCACATACACACTGACCATTCACGGTCAGTTTTTTAATGCCAAAATAAAAATAAAACAGGATATTTCTTTGTTTGAATTCTACAAACATTTAACTTGTATGTCTTTGTTTGAATAAGTTAGTCACTTTAATTATTAATTTAATAATTCTCTTTTTTATTTAAATTTAATTTAAATTTAAATTAAAGTTTTAATAATTTTGTTGGTTAATAAATCGTCAAAGGAAAATTCAGGAGACTATTAATTGAAAATAATTCAAGAGTACTTTGTTCTAGTGGAAAAGAACGATTAGAAACTTTCGCTGTAATGATTCAATTTCCGTCAAGTGGAGTACACAGTACTAATTGAAACACGAAGTCGTGATATTTCCAAGTGATCGGTTTTCGATATTTAATTTCACGATTGGCAGGGGTCTAATTCAAATGTCTCTCAGGTCTCGGATCTAGTTAGAGGCGACGATTTTGAAACGTCCAGATATCGATTTTCTGCCTCACAACTGACTTTGTATTGCTAATTAGCACATCCCACACATGATCGAATGTCGATAATACTTGGCCAAATGCTCCAAAGATCGATTTTCAATCTGACCAGTATTTGAAGGTGGCATTCCTTTCAAACAAGCTCTTTGTGAATTACCTGAATACCAGTTCGAATGAAAATCCTGTTTATTTCCTCATGAACCATCAGAATTTCAATTGAATTTTAATGAAGCTATTTCATTTGACTCGAAATTTTCAGCTTTGGTAAGAATCTTCGAAATTGGATGTTTGAATTTGGGTTTTAAATTTAATAGCTTTGTTTTCAGATTCGAAAACTTTCGATATTTAAAAGGATATTTAATAATTAAAAAAGACCTTCCAAATTCAAGTCACAAACGTATTCAAATGCAATCCTTTCTATTCAACTGTTTCCCTTTTTTCTTGTTTTTGTAGTATAAAATTTGTAAATTCATGAAAGGAGAATAATACTTTGGATAAATGAATTCACGTAACTACCGCATTATGCAAGCGATCGGTTCGAATTTCATTCAACACCCATGACATTTCCATACTTTATCTGACCCCGGGAACACTTTTGTTCAAACCAAGCAAACTTGGTTTTTGAAATCAAAAATGAAAAGTTTTTATAACAGGAGTAAACCCGATTCGTGGTCACGGAATATCAGGGAACGTTCACACCTGCTCTGCACTCAAATTCTCTCAATGAAAATGCTTTTAACGGAACATAGAACTACCAAAATAAAAGTTGTCTGAAATAATATTTTTGAAAAGTGAGTACTTATTGGTAATAGATCAATTTTATTAATCACTCGACAATAAGTAACAGAAATAAAGTAATAATAGTTGCAAATAAAGTAACAGAAAAAAACAGAAAAGAAACAAAAATATGTTTAAACAAATGTAATAAAAACTACTTTGTAATAAAAATTACTTTGTGTAGTTTTTGGTGTGAGATTCCCATAAAGGCGGGAAATGCTAATAAATTTCTGTATGCAAAAGCAACAGCACTTTCTCCGAAGGTGAGGCCGGCCTTGGCCAAGCATAAAACTCGCTCCCATTTTCACGACGAGTACATTTCTCCAGATAACTCGAGTTCAATGGTCGACCATTCAATTATACACCAACTCTTGAAAAAGTGAGACACGTTATATACATGTAAGATATTTCTATCAGCTGTTGGTAATTAGGTATCTACACTCTTAATTATGAAGAAAACTCGTCCAATTGCAAAAACCAACCTGCCAAGTTGGAATTGGAATTAGGTTGCTACTTCAGGAAAAGTGGAATTAAATTATCGTTTTATGGTAATTTGATTTGAATACAGTATCAAGACTAACAGATATTATATATTGCAAATTTACAGTAGCTAACAGATATTATATATTGCAAATTTAAAGTAGCTAACAGATATTATATATTGCAAATTTACAGTAGCTGAAAGAATTAATATCTAGAAACTCTAAATCTCAAATAAAAAACGCTACATTATGTTTTAAAAAATGTTTATACACAAAGCATTTTTATATTCAGAATTATATTTCATTATCAAGGATATTTTGTTAATTACACAAGGTTTTTAATTAACTTTAATTTCTGAATTGAAACTTCTTCAGTTTAAATGTTATCGACGACCTGAATTTTCTTGAGATTATGAAAATGAAAGACTTTATTATACATGACAGTTAAATTTAAAGCCGGAAATGATGTTTGATCGAACCACAAATACTTATACAAAGTAGAAAGTCGAAAAGTTGTTGCATTTTTTTTATTAGATTCAACAAGATATTGAATGAGATTAAAGAGAAATTTCTTTAACTCACATGTAAGTAAGTACATTGGACATAAGTTTCGTAATGATAGTTCTGTAAAATAACCGATATCATGTGAAGTCGGTCGATTTTAATATTTCAATTTTAATATTTTAATTTCATTTTAATATTTACATATTTTAAAATGTAAAAGAATATATTACATCAATAGTTTTCACATATTTCTATTGAATACAAAGGAAAATAATAATAATGCTTTGAGAATTTATCGACCAGGTGAGCTTAGAGATTCATAGCAATACTCAGAGTCCTCATTAACGGACACAATGGATGTGATTCGCGAACGATTCGGAGAACCGGAAATGATCGCAGAATAATACGTCGTTCTGGAAACGGAAGCTTATCGACTGCAAGCAGCTCTCCGAAAATTCACGAACAAAAGTGTCAAACAGCTGCGAACATTTATGGTACATTTGCGTTGACAAGTACATAATAACTTCGTTCGCAGTTACTCACTACAAGAAGTGAGCTTTAAGACCTCGAGCGATAAAACTGTAAAATTTTCCAAGTGCTTGGCTTCTGTAAGTTGCGCTTCAATCAAAATGAAGACACCAAAGTAAAACGCAAGGAAAAATGTTAAAAATTGAAAATAAAGATAGCAGGATTTTTAGTTTATTTAAACAATAAGATAAAATCGAAAACATAAATTTATATTTTAGTCCTTTAATTTCAATGATTTTAAGGATGTACTCTAGGAAGGTCTAAATATTTTTTTCGAATTTTTATATTCTCATCCCCCAAATTTGTTCGAATCCATAAAAAATACAAGCGTTTTCTTTTTCTTTATTGAAAAAGAAAAAAATTTAGAGGTTCCGCAAGCCCCATGAAGTTTTAGACGTATTTCCCAGAAGAAAAACATACGTTTCTGTAAATTTTATTCATAATTGTCAATATTAGGTGAATCGAGTTGAAACTCAACTCGATTGATCAAGAAATGATGATTTCTCTTCAAATGAGCTATAAAATACAAACGAATAATTACTTTTTACATATCACCCCCATAAGTCTGTTTTATAGGGTCCCAAAAAACCCCATAAGTGAAAAATGGTGTATTTCGAGTTTTTGAGGCTAATTATTATTCTTTTGCGGTTTTTTTTATTACCAATTGTTTCTGACACATAAAATATTTCTTTCGACTGATAACTAGATGTTAATATACATTTTTTAAGCAACTTATTATTGTTTATAGGAATTTTCTCTTAGAATAGAGTTAGAAAGTCGCGGTTTTTTCCAAATTTTGCAACATTTTTTCCACTTTTCAGTTAGAGCGAGACAATAATCAATTAAAATTAACAGAAATAATTTTTTAAACAATTTATTATTATTTATAACAATATTTATTATTATTTATAACAATATTCTCTTAGAATAATGCTGGAAAGTTGCGGTTTTTTCTGAAATTTTCAACTTTTTGTCAACTTTTCTCTCAGAATGAGGTAATAATTAATAAAAGTTAACAAACACAATTCAATTTAGTAAACATAATTGTTTAAACAAATTATTGTTTATAACTATCTCCTTATATATTAATGTTACATAGTTGCGGTTTTTTCGGAAATTTTTAACTTTTTCTTACTTTTCACTTAGTAAGGTAATAATTAATACCAGTTTACAAACACAACTGTTTAAACAATTTATTATTATTTATAACAATATTCTCTAAGGATAGTACTATAAAGTTGCGTTTTTTTCTAAAATTTTCCACCTTTTGTCCACTTTTCAATTAGAGTGAGGTAATAATTAATACAAGTTAACAAACACATTTGTTTGAACAATTTATTATTATTTATAACAATATTCTCTAAGAATAATGCTATAAAGTTGCGGTTTTTTCTAAAATTTTCCACCTTTTGTCCACTTTTCAATTAGAGTGAGGTAATAATTATTTCAAGTTAACGAACATAATCGTTTAAACAATTTATTATTTTTAATAATATTGTCCTAGTGTAATGAAGACACCACAGTAAAACCTAAGAAAAAGTGTTGAAAATTGAAAATAAAAATAGCAGGATCTTTAGCTTATTAAAACAATAAGATAAAATCGAAAACATAAAATATTTTAGTCGTTTAATTTCAACGATTTTAAGGTTGTACTCTAGGATAGTCCAAATTTTTTATTCGAATTTTCATGCTCTCACCGCCCAAATTTGTTTAAATTCACAAAAAAATATATGCGCTTCTTAAAAAAAATGATATTTAGAGGTTCCGCAAGCCCTATGAAATTTAACACGTATTTCCCATAAGAAAAAATTTTTGTAAATTTTATTCAGAATCGTCAGTATTAGGCGAATTGAGCTAAAACTTAACATTTCTCTTCAAAATTAGCTATAGAATATAATAAATAGTTACTTTTTAAATATCACCTCCATAAGTCTGTTTTAAAGGGACCCAAAAAACCCCATAAGTGAAAAATTGGGTTTTGCGAGTTTATGGCGCAAATTATGATTTTTTGCGGTTCTTTTTAGTATAAATTGTTTACAATACATAAAATATTACTTTCTACTAATTGCTAGATGTTTATATAAATTGCTTAAACAATATATTAATGTTTATAGCAATCTTCTCATAGAATATATTTAGAAAGTCGCGGTTTTTTCCGAATCTTTCAACATTTTTCAACTTTTCAGTTAGAGCGCGGCAATAATCAATTTAAGTTAACAGAAATAATTGTTGAGACAATTTATTATTTTTTATAACAATATTCTGTTAGATTAATGTTAGAAAGTTGTGGTTTTTTTTCTAAAATTTTCCACTTTTTGTGCACTTTTCAATTAGAGTGAGGTAAGAATTATTGCAAGTTAACAAGCCTAATTGTTTAAACAATTTATTATTATTTTACATGATCTCCTTGAATAATGCAAAAAAGTTTCGGTTTTCCCTAAAATTTTCAACCTTTTGTCCACTTTTCACTTAGTGGGGTAATAATAATTTAAGTTAATAAAAATTATAGTTTAAACAATTTATTATTATTTACAACAATATTCTTTTAGAATAATGCTAGAAATTCGAGGTTTTCTCCCAAATGTTCAAAACAAAATTTTTACAAGTATACAGACTCACTCCTTCCACCTACTCCTAATTATTCCATCCTTTGTTTTTATCTCTACTGTAAGATAGCCTTTTTGTTTAAATTAACATTTTTAAAACATTATCAAACAAGTAAAAATACTTCACTTTAAAAAAATAGAATTCCATTTAGAAAATGATTCTTGTTGATGTACATTTATTATTTATTCACAACTAAAAAGTCAAAGCAAAACTGTAGATTTCAGAAAAAAGCGCAACTTTCTAGCATTACTCTAAGAGAAGATAGTTATAAATAATAATTATTTGTTTAAACAAATATGGTTGTTAAATTGCATTAATTATTAACACACTCTAAGCGAAAAGTGGACAAGAAGTTGAATATTTCTGAAAAAACACAACTTTCTAGCATTATTCAAGGACAGTAGTATTAAAAATAATAATAAATTGTTTAAACAATTATGTTTCTAAACCTGGAATAATTATTACCTCACTCTAATTGGAAAGTGGACAAAAGGTGGAAAATTTTAGAGAAAACCACAATTTTCTAGCATTATCCTAAGAGAATATTGTTATAAATAATAATATATTGTTTAAACAACTGTGTTTATTAACTTGCATTAATTATTACCTCACCAAGTGAAAAGTGGACAAAAAGTTAAAAATTTAAGAAAAAATCCGCAATTATCTAGTATTAATATGTATAGGAGAAGATAGTTATGAATAATAATAATTTGCTTAAGCAATTATGTTTGCTAAATTGTATTAATTGTTACCTCACTCTAAGTGAAAAGTGGACAAAAAGTTGAAGATTTCAGAAAAAACCGCAACTTTCTAGCATTATTCTAAGAGAATATTGTCATAGATCATAAAAATTTGTTTAAACAATTATTTCTGTTAACTTTAATTGATTATTGCCTCTCTCTCTCTCTAATTGAAAAGATGAAAAAATGTTGAAAAATTCGGAAAAAACCGCGGCTTTCTAACTCTATTCTAAGAGAAAATTGCTATAAACAATAATAAATTGTTTAAACAATTTATGTGAATATCTAATTATCAGTAGACAGTAATATTTTATGTATTAGAAACAATTTACATTTTAAAAACCGCAAAAAATCACAATTAGCGCCAAAAACTCACAAAACCCAATTTTTCCCTTATGGGTTTTTTTTTGGGTCCTACGAAACAGACTTATGTGGATGAAATTTAAAAAGTAATTTTTTATTTTCATTCTATAGCTAATTGTGAAGAGAAATGTTAAGTTTCAACTTGATTCACCTAATATTGACAATTCTGAATAAAATTTACAAAAACGTCTTTTTTTCTTATGGGAAATACGTGTTAATCTTCATGGGGTTTG
This sequence comes from Euceroptres primus, assembly GCA_037177015.1. Taxonomy (NCBI): domain Eukaryota; kingdom Metazoa; phylum Arthropoda; class Insecta; order Hymenoptera; family Figitidae; genus Euceroptres; species Euceroptres primus. The sequence goes on along the minus strand of JBAGKK010214427.1, from coordinate 12,938 downwards.
CGGAAACTGTAAATATCATTTTTTTTTTAAATGAATTTATTTTTTTGTGGATTCTTACAAATTTAGGGGGTGAAAGCATGAAAATTTGAAAAAAATTGCAATACATTTTTGCACCACACTAATGTACTCCCCGTACAGTCAACCTCAAAAGCAATCAAATCTTTATGTTGATTTACGAAATCAAGACGAATAACTCAAAATTACTTTTGACGAATTTTGAAAAAGCAAATTAAGGGTACTTTTGAAAAAAATAGAATGTATTATAATTGTTTACTTGAAAATGGTTATCTGGATATTTGTGTCTTTTCCTTAGTCTTCGATAAAAGTCGTAATTTTCGTTCAATTTCAAATCTCAACAGCTCATTTTGTTCTAAAAGATCCTTCACAGTTCTATTTGGTGCGTTTTTATTCTCAAAAAAACACTTCAGTTTTTCTTCTGAAATTCATTGAAATTAACAAAAGGTTCTTTTTGATTTATTTAATAATCCAAGGTAAAGATTGATTAATTTTGAGTTTGACTGTACGGTCCTTAACTGTAATTTGGAATTATAATACTTTCTGAGATCAGAGGTCGATTTTTCATCTAAGGGTAGTTTGTGAAAGTGGTAAGTGTTGGGATATTCTAAAAAGTATACTACCATCTCCTTTCATTTCAGAGAGACAGAAAATAGGTGAATTCCTAATTGCAAGGTCTCTTTCTGAATTTAGAAATAAGTTTATTTTATCTATGGGTTTGTGAGAGTAGAAAAGAATGCTATGTCCTTCATATTTTTTTTCCATGAGAGGGTTAGAAAATATCAGAATTTCGAATTACAGGGTCTTCTAATTTTAGGGGCACACTAAATCCAGAAGTATAATTTTTTATCCGAAATTGGATCAAAATGTTACAAACAATTGAAAACTACATTTCTACTATATAAACATATCTATGTAGTGGTTATATAGTTGTCAATTGTTTTTAATGTTTTGATATTTTTGGATTTAGTGTTGGGTAGATTTATTTTATATAGGGGTAATTTTCAAACGTCCTAAACGCTAGCATATTTTAAAAATTGTAGTTCCATAACCTAGTACAAGTTTAGAGTGACAAAAAACATCCAAATTTTAAATTGCAATGCTTTCTGAGATCAGGGATAGATTTATTTTATTTAGGAGTAGTTTTCGAAGGTGGTAAGGTGGTAAATATTTTCAGGAATACTTCAGTGAATATTTCGAAGGTGCTAAATATTCTAAAGAGTAAACTACCATCTTCTTTCATTTCAGAAAGACAGAAAATAGCCGAATTTTGAACTGCAATTTTTTTTTAATTCTGGGGTAGATTTATATTTAGGGGTAGTTTCAAAGGATCAAAAAGAATGGAATATCTTCTACCGTATATCTGAATATCCTCCTAAAATTGATTTGATGTTACAGTGACAAAACGCATAAGAATTTCGCATTACACTCTTTCCTAATTTCAAAGGTAGATTTATTTTATCTAGGAGTAGTTTAGTTTGCGGGAAAATTTAAAAAATATTTTTCACATATTTGTTATTACAAATTTTTCTCCTTAAATGCAAAAATACTTTGCTGTAAAATTTTGTTCTGAAAGAAAAATCATTCATAACTGAAATTCGAAGATATATTTAATCGACCTTATCAGCAGAGACTGGATGCCAGAAAGCGTAGAGAGAATACTCCTTGAGACTTGGAAACTTTAAATGACGTTTTCGTCGATAAGCTTGAGCCTCGGAGCAAAACGGTTCAAGTGAGGCTTTGATATTAATTGTTCTGTCGAGATAATATCGCCATTAATTACTTCTCGGACAAGTGCCACGAGAAGTCCTTCGGGATTCGGTTCGAGGATAGTTAACAGGAGCAAAGGAGCAGTCTGACATCCTCGAAATTCTCCTCATGCTAATGCGAGAACTGGAATAATGTTCACAAGATTCTGTACTTGTATACCAAGCATAAATACCATTTTGCATGTACGTGTGTACAAGACTGGATTATCTCCCAACGGTTTTCACTCCTGACTCTGTTTTTGTCCCAACCTTTTTAGACCCATCCTTCTCAGTACCATAAAGACTCTACACTCTATAGCAGTCAAGTTATGGTACGTGCTAAACACATCGTGGACGCTTGGACTTATTTACACAAGAACTGTAATTAAAACCAGACGAGACCATACACCCCCCCTTCTTCATCATTTTCTATATATAGCTCTGTCTCTCACTTCCTGACTTTTCAGGCTTTCTCATCATGCTGGAAGTGGTGATGATAATTGCAAATTATTGTGTTTTATATCTTTGTTTATTATTTGTTTAAATCCTTCCTCTTCCCTCCATTCATTTTTTATTATTTCCTTTCTACCCTTCCTACCATACCCACCTTTTTCTACCATTTCTTCTCCTTTCGCCTACTTTCCCTTTCCTATATTATTCCTGCTTTCTCTTTCGCTACTCCTTCATTTTTCTCATCTACTTTCTTACAGTACCGACTGTCCCTTTCCTATATTATTCCTCCTTTCTCTTTCGCTACTCCTTCCACTTTTTCATCATACCGAAAGTGATGATGGTAATTATAAATTATTGTGGTTACATACTTATCTGTTCTTTTGTAAATTATTGTGTTTAAATACTTATCTGTTCTTTTGTAAATTAATGTGTTTACATACTTATCTGTTCCTTTGTAAATTATTGTGTTAAAATACTTATCTGTTCTTTTGTAAATTAATGTGGTTACATACTTATCTGTTCCTTTGTAAATTATTGTGTTAAAATACTTATCTGTTCTTTTGTAAATTATTGTGTTTAAATACTTATCCGTTCTTTTGTAAATTAATGTGTTTACATACTTATCTGTTCCTTTGTAAATTATTGTGTTAAAATTCTTATCTGTTCTTTTGTAAATTAATGTGTTTACATACTTATCTGTTCTTTTGTAAATTATTGTGTTTGCATACTTAACTGTTCTTTTCTTTTTTTACTCCTTCCCCTTCCCTTCATTCATTTTTTTATTATTTTCTTTTTACCCATCCTGCAATATCTACCTTTTTCTACCTTTCTTTCTCTTCTCTTTCTTTTCTACATTTTTTCTCTCCTTTGCTTCCTTTTTTTAAAATTAATTTTGCTTTTCCTCCCAATCCTTTCCTCAATCTTTTGTTTACTTATTTTTCCTACCAGTCCTTTTCTTCATTTTTTGCCTCCTTTCACCTCCTTTACTAGACCTTTTTTATTTTCTTTATTGCATTCTGTTTCTACCTTCCTTTTCCTATCCCACCTTTCTTTATTATCCTTTCACCTACTTTTCCTTTCCTATATGATTCCTTCTTTCTTTTCCGCTACTCCTTCATATTCCTTCCATTTTTTCCCTTACTCAAACCAATACAAGCTTTCTCATCGTATTGGAAATGGTGATGGTAATTGCAAATTATTGTATCTTACAACCTTGCCTGTTCTTTTCTTTTTTTCATTCTTTCATCTTCCCTTCATTCATTGTTTATCCTTTCCTTCTACTCTTCCTGCCATATCTACCATTTTATACCTTTTCTTCTCTTCTCTCTTTTTCCTACCTTTGTTATCGCCTTTGCTTTCTTTCTTTATTAAACATTCCTTTTCCTCTCAATCCTTTCCTCAATCGTTCGTTTACTTTTTTTTCCTATCAGTCTTTTCTTTCATTTTCTACTTTCCTATTGCTCCTTTACTGACCCTTTTTAATTTTCTTTATTCAATTTTGTTTCTACATTCTTTTTTTATTGCCCATTTATACTTATCATTTAATTTACCCACTTTCCTTTACCTATATTATTTCTCCTTTCTTTTTTGCTACTTCTTCATATTGCTTCCTCATTCATTCCAATTCGTTTTTTATATCACTCCTTTTCTTATTCACTCTTTCCTTCATTTACTTCCTCACATCCGTCTTTTTTATTTTTCTTATGTTTCTCTTTTCATTTTCTTCTCAGGCGTCTTTTATTCTTTCCTTTTCCTACATTCTCTTTCGAAAATTCGTTCTTCCCCTTTCCTCTTTCATTCTCCTTTCTTTCCTTGTCTCGTCTTATTTTCTCTTACTTTTTTCCTTCTTTCTTTTCCTTCATTTTTTCCTACCTTATTACCTTATTCCCCTCCTCACATTTTAATGCTTCCCTAGACCGAATCCATTTTAAATCAGGCAGACAGTGCAACTTCAAGTCACAGAAACGGTCGTCTATGAAATATGTCGTTTTTCAAAGGAAATAAGAAGACACGTATTTTACCGTTTTGAGAACAAATACATTTTCACGAAGTTATGAGTATTTGAATTCTAAGCTTCTTTTTAAAAAAAAACAACATTTTTTAAAACTTTTTATAACTTTGGACTCAATTAAGATATTTGAGTTTTCTTTCCTAATTATGGTGGGGTTTATTGGCCTCTTTCAAAATCCGTCAGAAAAGTAAACAAATATTGAAAATTCGCAAAATGGCGACGGTTTTTCTGAAAAAATTAAAAGACGATTTTCTCCAATACCCCACCTTCTTTTCTGACCAATTTTTTTTACTAAATTGGTACTCTTATGGTGAAGAAATTAGGCAAGTTTCAAGCGAGCTAAACAATTTTGTAAACAAAAGAGTTTTTTTAATGAAATTGAAATTTCGAATTTTTCTCACAACTGACGGTACATGCGCAAAAATATCAACAAAAAACTTTGATGCTTTAAAAAAGTTCTACGCAAAATACCTCTTATTCTTTTATGATATCTTGCATCGTTTGTGAGAATAATTCGAAAATGTAATTTTGTAAAAACAGAAATTGTGCTGGACTCAAAAATGATTTGGCAAACATAAAACTTGCTGGATGGTTTCCTTTTGTAAACATAAAATTTTAAAATATATTTAAAAAAAATAAATTATAGGTTTTTCGATGAATTCGCCATTTTAGGTTTGCAGAATTCAATTAAAAAAGAAGATCGATTATATTGAAAAGCCCACTTTTTTAACTTTCTAAAATATTTTTTTATAAATTTATGTTCACAAAAGGAAACCATTCAGCAAGTCTTATGTTGGCTAAATCATTTCTGAGTACAGCACAATTTCTGTTCTTACAAAATCATATTTTTGAATTTTTTTCACAAACGATGCAAGATATCATAAAAGATTAAGAGGTCTTTTGCGTAGAACTTTTTTAAAGCATTAAACTTTTTTGTTGATATTTTTTTTGTATGTGCCGCCAGTTGTAAGAAAAATTCGAAAATTCGATTTCATTAAAAAAAATTCTCCTGTTTACAAAAGTAGACTAGCCGCATGAAACTCATCTATTTTCTTAATTATAATATGAGTACCAATTTATCAAAAAAAAACTTTGGGCAAAAAACAGGGCGGGGTTTTTGAGAAAATCGTCTTTTAATTTTTTCAGAAAAACCGTCGCCATTTTGCGATTTTTCAATATTTTTCAAAATTTTCTGGCGGTTTTTGAAAGAAGCCAATAAACCTCACCATAATCAGGAAAGAAAACTCAAATATTTTAATTGAGTTTAAAGTTATAAAAGTTTAAAGAAAAATATTTTTTTAAAGAAGCTCTAAATTCAAATAATCATAACTTCACGAAAATATATTTGTTCTCAAAACGGTAAAATACGTGTCTTCTTATTTTCTTTGAAAAACAACATATTTCATAGACGACCGATTCTGTAACTTGAAGTTGCACTGCTTGCCTGATTTGAAATGGATTCAGTCCCTATTTTTTCACGACTCTGATATCTATCAATTTGGAAATTTCTGCAACTGTTTTAAACAAACTAAGCGTCCAATTGAAAAACCAAAAACATCCTCGGATTCATCTCCGAAATATCTAGGTGCACTTTTTTGGTTTTTGTTAAAAAGCATTTTTTAAACAATTACATTATTTTTAAACATTCTGCAATTGTAATAAACAAACTAACCGTCCGATTGAAAAACCAAAAACAGCGTTGGATTCTTCTCCGAAATATCTAGATGCGCCTTTTTTTAAACAATTTTTTAAACAATGACATTATTTTTAAACATTCTGCAATTTTTATAAATAAACTATGCTTCCAATCAAAAAATGGAAAACACCGTTAGATTCGCTTTAGAAATATCTAAGAAAACTTTTTTTTAAAACAATGTTGAATATAACAGTTGCGGAATGTTTAAAAATAATTTCATTATTTTAAAAATTGTTTTAAAAAAGGCGCATCTAGATATTTTGCAGAAGAATTGAACAGTGTTTTTGGTTTTTCGATCGGACGCTTAGTTTGTGTAAAACAATTGCAGAAAGTTCCGAATCCATATATTATGGAGCCAAACCAATGTACGCCTATGTTGAATGACGTACAAACATTGTTAATAACATTGTTTACAAATTAAAAAAAGGTCTCTTAGATATTCCTGAAGCGAATTTAAAGGTGTTTTCCATTTTTTGATTGGACATATAGCTTTTTTTATAGCAATTGAAGAATGTTTGAAAATAATGTCATTGTTTAAAAAATTGCCAAAAAAAAATAGGCGCATCTAGATATTTTGGAGAAGAATCCAACGGTGTTTTGATTCTTTGATCGGACGATTAGTAATTGTAATTGTTTAAAAACGATTTAGTTTAATAATTTAAAAAATTATTAGTAATAGTAATTGTTTGAAAAGTGGTTAAAACAAAAAAGGCGTACCTAGATATTTCGAAAACGAATCCGAGGGTGTTTTTGGTTTTTCGATCGGACGCTTAGTTTGTTTATAACAATTGCAAAAAGCTCCGAATCCATATATGGAGCCAAACGAATGTACGCCTATGTTGAATGACGTACAAAAATTGTTAACAACATTGTTTAAAAAAAAGTTCTCTTAGATATTTCTGAAGTGAATCCAAAAGTGTTTCCCGTTTTTTGATTGGACGCATAGTTTATTTATAACAATTGCAGAATGCTTAGAAATAATGTCATTGTTAAAAAAATTGTTATAAAAAAAGACTTATCTAGATATTTTGGAGAAGAATCCAACAGTGTTTTTGGTTTTTCGGTCGAACGCTAAGTTTGTTTATAACAACTGCAGAATGTTTAAAAATAGTTTAATTGTTTAAAAAATGGTTTAAAAAACAAAAATGACGCACCTAGGTATTTCGTAGACGAATACGAGGGTGTTTTTGGTTTTTCAATTGGACGCTTAATTTGCTTTTTCCGAATCCATAGATATAGGAAACTTCAGGGTCGTTTTTTCCGCATCATTCCCTTTCCTTATCTTTTTCCCTTTTTCCTTATATCCTTTTTTTACAAAAAAATCGATTCCAAAGTACAATTTTTGCAAAAATTGATAAGAAAATGAAGTTGTATTTAAAAATATATTTTCAATAATTAAAAGGACTATTTCAAATTGGAACAGGAAAAGTTCTCCAGCTTTTGTGATCGGAAAGTAGATAATTATAGTTTTTTGTCTTTACATTGGAAGCGAACGAATAGTTTCTCGACTCCAGTTTCCCCGATGTAAAGTCGAAGTTCCGTCGTACATCAAACAATGATTTGAGCTTATACTACGGGTATATTTGCCAAATCAAACTTCCCTTAAATATTTGCCATCTACCAGTTGGTCGGTCTCTGCTTTCACTTGAACAAACGCGAACAACCAAACTAAGTTTTACAGAATTCGAATATGATGGTTTTATCGCTTCCATTATTTTTACGAAAATCTTTGAACATACATTATTACTTTTGGCAAACATCTCTTTCGAAATTCTAGATTATTCAATTCCTTTATCTTTCTCTTTACCCTCTTTCTCACATTATCTTTTCCTTATATTCCTTTCTGCCTCCTTAGTTCTTATGTCTTTTTTCTCCTTTGTTTTCATTTTTCCTTTCTTCTTCCTCATTTTTTCCAACCTCTCAATTTGTTCTCCTCTTCTGTTCCCTTATTCCTGCATTTTTTCCCTACTTGAGTTCTCTCTTCTCTTTTATTCTGTTTTTTGTGTCAGTTGCACAATTTTATAGCCTACAGTCCATTTATCGATTTCCAAAGACACAAATTTCCTATTTCATCATGACCATAAATCAGAAATCAAAATTGCAACTATTTATTCATTAACAGCGAATCTGGGTTACGTATGGTGGAAATCGTTTGACAAATAGGGTAACCATGTAAAAGCCTCTTAACTCTCTTCCCTCCTTGACTCTACGATTCAACGAGCGCGAAGCACGTTTGTCAATTCCAGATTTATACGCTAACACGTCCAAGCTCAAAATATACCCAGGAATTTCTCTCTCTTTCTCTCTGTTCATCCAACAGTTGCTCACAATCTGCCCAGAGACAGTACTGAAATTAAATTAGAATACTACAAGATGAGGTTGAATTTAAAATCCCTATTTAATATTTATTAATTTATTTAAGAGGAATTAAGTAATTAACTTTATTTTCCTTCTGTTTTTAATTCATCAGTATTTTTTAATTTTAAATTTTCAAGATTCATTTTCTCTTTTTTGTACTTTATATACTTTCTTTCTTGAATAACTTGATCACATCAAACTCTAGACAAGCCATTTACTTTGCTTCAATTTCACGTCGAGAGACCCAATCGATTTTACGTTGAAAACACTCCTTTTAAGTCCATTTTGTCTGAAGGGCTAGAGAAAATAAGAAACATCCCTTCTGGGCATCCAAAGTCGAACATGATGTAGAATCTTATGAAGAATTGTACTTAAAATTTTATATTTTATTTGAATTTGTTTTTTTCATATTTCATAAATAATTTATTAAAATCTTCTAACTCCTTTATTATTTTATTTATTTGTCTGACGTCATTATTTTATTAATGGCTCTATTATTTTATTAACCTTTAGAGGACGGGAAAATTTTGGTTCAAGTCGAGTTTTCATTTGACCAAAAATTTATATATAATTTCAACGGATAACTCATTTTAAGTCCCCAACCTGACAGGTGGTCGATATTTCGACCACTCCCGTCCTATAAAGGTTGATTTACTTAATTGGCTCTAAATTTTGATAGCGCTTTAATTTAAGACTTGGTTTTGTTTTGACCTTAGGTCTAGAAACGTAGAATTTAAATAATACAACTGAGTTTAATCGAGAATTGTCTTTGCATTTCATCGTGAGTCACGACCTCATCAGGACTGAAAATACAGAGAAAGCAACATAAATTAACATCATAGTTATTCTATTCTTGAAGGCTTTGTAAGAATAGGAATGTTGAACGTTTCTCTTTTGTTACAAAAGTTCCATAATGTTAAGAAGTTCCGAATGTACAAAAATTATACTTATGAAGAATTATCAGTCTGTAATAATAAGATAGGATTTTAGCAATATAAAAATTTATAAATTGAAATTTTTTATGAATGCGGAAATAAAAATACTGTGAATTGCAAGTACTGCAAAGTACTGTATTATTTAAATTCTTCATTTCAGGACCTAAGACCAAAACAAAACCAAGTCTATATATTTGGTCTAAGATAATTTAGACCAAAATTTAATGTTTGGTCTAAAAGTTTTAAAAAAGTTTTAATTTAATGTTTGTCGAAAGAATCTGAATTTCATTTTGAATAATGGACTTGAAATTTCAAGTCATGTGGCATTTGAAGCGTATTTGGAACAGATTACACGTTCATTTTACGTCAGGTGAATTGAGAGCATACCTCAGCAAGGCATCGTGACGTCATTGCACGCCTCCATACACCCTTGTTACCACATTATCAGCGGTCAACCGTAATTTTCCCTATACTGACACTACATTCTCAACATGATGCTCCTGAATCCCGAATCTATTCAAATCTATTCATACATTCGAAACTATGACGTACTCCCCAGCCTAACTGAAATTTCCACTCTCAATGTTTAATCAAAAAATAACGCTGCAGCGAAATTTCCCTTAAAAATAGAAAGTAAACAATGTCAAATTTTTCCAGTATTTTTAAGTCTACCAATTTTTTTCAACAGAAAATAGTGATGCACGTCAAGGCAAAAATTTATTGATTCTCGAGTTCTATCGCTCGACATTAACAAAATGGTACCATCTCGATTCCCTCAAATTTTAATTCTCCCGAAGTTTATTTTCCCCAAAAATTGAAACAAAGAAGTACGAGTTTATAAGATAGGAGTGCTCATTATTAAAAGTCAATGAAATCGGTAATGACGATTTTAAAAAACGAATAGATGTCGCTCCAAAGCAGTTCTTGAAATTAAAGCTAATTATATTAAGTCCAGACCACATTTAAGGGCATTTGATACATAATGGCGTCAAAAATTACCGACCGTTCTTTATTTATATTCAGCGGGTTTATTATTAGAGAAATGCAAATATAGCGCTGAAATTTTAGGAAATGATAAAGAATATATTGAAGCATCGATGTCTGGTGAGTTTCAATTTTTATTTCGAAAAAAAATTGTTTTTCAAAATTTAGTGTTGTCTTGTAATTGGTAAGTATTTTTGTTAGAAAAATTTAATGCAACTTGGGTGGCGCCCTTGTCCTTTCCTAAAGTTTCTTTCTACTTTGACAGCATCGCACTCTCACCTCGATTATACTCAGCGATTTTATTTCTTCGTTTTAATTAAAAATAAGGTTTCGCGCATATTTTCATTAGCCTCATTTATGATAACTTAAAACTATTATTAACATCTTTAGTTAGCTGTAAACACACCAAAAATTTATAATAAACGAAAATACCTCAGGACGCATCCATGATGTATAATCACGCCATGCCATCAACGCATTGGGGCTTCAAGTTGCCCTGCCGGAAGTAAAAGTATTTAAACAGATAGGAAATAACGGATTCAAAAGAATAGAAATTTTTAATATGTATTAATGAGCACTTTGCATTCTTTTCAAAAATAATTCCAGAATGAGCACTTTGCATTCTTTTCAAAAATAATTTCAGAATGAGCACTTTGCATTCTTTTCAAAAATAATTCCAGAATGAGCACTTTGCAATCAAAGCATATCCGTTATTACACTTGGAAATCCTTATCCGCTTGAATACTTTCTAATACGTGAAGTAAAATCCGTTTTTTTTATCAATGAAAAGTTTTTTCTGATTATCCATTTTTATCCTTAAAGTAGATTTTTCACTAATCGTTTGAACCAAAACTTTAGTCGCATTAATCTGCTTCAATTCACCTGTAGTAAAAGTTTGGTTCAGTGACTTCAATCCTTCTCTCAAAAAAATATATTTCCTCTCTGTTTTAATCCATAATTCTCAATTCTCTATCCATCAGCTACTTAGATTTTTAGATGTTCTCATTCACGTATAACTGATAGAAAACGTATCCGTGTCAATCAGAGTCTGTCCTTTCCAATCCTTTCACCAAAATATCTATAACTATCCATTGTAATCCATAGTTTTCAATTCGTGTTTATTAACACGGTTACATTTCCTATTCGTTTTTCAAAACTACAAATTGATTATACAAATACATCACTTTAATTATAAGTCCACCGAATGTAATTTTTTAAATATGATCGCAAACTCCATTATGACGACTATGATACAAGTTTTACCTTGTTTTATATTCGGTAGACTTATTATATTAAAATAGTTAATGTATCGATCTGTACTTTTGAGAAACGATAAAAGATATAATGGAGCATTGATGTCAACTGCGGTACAAATTTTATTTTGTAAAATAAAAGATCAATTTGATAATTTTAAATTATTTTAAAATAGAATTAGAACCCTCATTCGCATAACATGAATTTATAAGACAGAGAAATGTAAATATTAGGGCTGAAAATTTAGAAAATAATAAGGAATATATGTGGGCATCGACGTCTGGTGCGCTTCAATTTCTATATTGAGCGGAAGGTTGTTTTTCTAATCAGATTGTGTTCACCTTGAAGCCCAGGTGGTTGAGAGTGTGATTGCGAACATGATGACCTGAGATATTTTTGTTTATTACTAATTTTTGGTGCATTTGCAACTAACTAGAGAAGACACCATTGATGCCATCATAAATGAGACTAACAAAAATATGCGCGAAATCGTTTTTGTAATTAAAACGAACGAATAAAATCGCTGAGTATAATCGAAGTGAGAGTGCGATATGATGTCAAAGCAGAAAGAAACTTTAGAAATGTACAATGGCGCCACCTAGGTTGCATTAGATTTTTGTAATAAAAATGCTTGCCAATTACGAGAAATACAAAATTTTTAAAAACAATTTTTTTTCAAAATTAAAACTGAAACTCACCAGACATCGATGCCCCAATATATTCTTTATCGTTTAGCAAAATTTCAGCTCTATATTTGCATTTCCTTAATAATAAACCCGCTGAATGTAAATAAGGAACGGTCGGTAATTTGTGACGTCATTATGTATCAAATGCCCTTAAGTTGACGCGTATATGAAAAATACACATGGTTTTCATTTCACCGACCTATTCTGTGGGCTATGGTAATGTCTCAAATATTTTTATCGATTTATATCATCCTCGCTGTTTATAATTCTCATTATTTTTACACTATCTAATAATGATAATATTACTTTTTATTATTTTGCATTTTCATATAGAAAATATCAATCTTTTATATAGACTATACTTAAATCTTGTTCTTTCTTGATATATATTTCAATAATAGCTGAAATGCCCGCACTTTGTAATGTACCATGTTATTAATGTACTATATTAATTATTAATATAATAATATCAATTATCTGGAAAAAAAGTATTTCCGTGTAAAGATATTTGGAGTTTCTAGGTTTCATTTTGAAGCTTATACTCTAAAGTACCGCTATGAATTTTGTCATTATACATTTTTTCAAGAATTGAAAAAAGGATCGAAAATTAGTCACCTGGCACATTATTTCCTTCCAGTTTTCTTAAATTCTATCTTGAATAAGAATATTCCAAAATTATTCACATATATGACTCTTTCGACGCAAAATTTTCTAATCTTTTCAATGCTTTTTGCCAAACGTTACAGTCGCATTTCCTTCCCGAGTTATTAAATGTAAAATGTATGTATTATATATATA
>JBAGKK010214322.1:0-38096 GCA_037177015.1 Euceroptres primus | reverse complement strand
CAGCAATAATGTAAGCAATATAGCAGCAATAATGTAAGCAATATAGCAGCAATAATGTAAGCAATATAGCAGCAATAATGTAAGCAATATAGCAGCAATAGTGTAAGCAATATAATATAATAATATAAGCAATATAATATAATAATATAAGCAATATAATATTAATAATATAAGCAATATAATATTAATAATAATTAATTTTAAAAAACAGTTTCCATCCTTACTATTTGATATGGAAGAAGTATTAATAATAAAAATTTTCTAACAATAATACAAGCAATATTCCAGCAATAATACAAGCAATATTCCAGCAATAATACAAGAAATATAATATAAGAATAATATAAGCATAATATAAGAAATATTCCAGCAATAATATAAGCAATATACCAGAAATAATATCAGTAATATACCAGCAATAATATAGTACTATACCAGGAATAATATAAGTAATATACCAGCAATAATAGAAGTAATATACCATCAATAATAGAAGTAATATACCATCAATAATATAAGTAATATACCAGCAATAATATACGTAATATACCAGAAATAATATACGTAATATACCAGAAATAATATACGTAATATACCAGAAATAATATACGTAATATACCAGCAATAGTATAAGCAATATATCAGCAATAATATAAGTAATACACCAGCAATAATATTCATAATATTCCAGCAATAATATAAGTAATATTTCAGAAATAATATAAGTAATATTCTAGCAATAATACTGCTAATATTCCAGCAATAATATAAATAATATTCCAGAAATAATATAAATAATATTTTAGCAATAATATAAGTAATATTCCAGCAATAATATTGCTAATATTCCAACAATAATTTTACTAACTTGTCAGCAATATTATTACTAACATGTCAGCAATAATATTATTAATATTCCAGCAATAATTGCTAATGACTTAAATTTTTTGAAAAATATTTGCGGTATTGTAGAAGAGTGAAGCTTGGGGTTGTAAAAATCTAAAAATAACGGCCAAACACGATGGTATGGTGAGATTAACTTTATTTCCGCTGTGATGCGGCCCTGGTGCATAAGTACTTACTGGTACTCTCTCCAGGGAGCATGTTGGCCTCAGGTACTGTCCGTTAACTGTACCTTGCTGGTGCCCCATTGTACCCTTGTTTTTATGGTGCTTCCCCATCTGAGAAACCGACGCTTTTAATTATTTTACTACAGTACACCCTGAATCGTAGTCGGTGCTTTTACACTTGATGAAGAAACCCCTTGTCCATTTCTTCAACATCTGGTACCCAAGATGATGCATGATCTCAAATTTAAACATCAGAAATTTTGACTTCCCAGAAAAATCTCTGAAAAAATTCCGAAATTTATTTTTTTCCCCCTAATAATCCCTCTTTTTTCCTTGATATTCCAGCAATAAAGTCCGAATAATTTGAAAATTTTTATTGATATTCCGGGAATAATTTTCCTAATATTTCGGAAAACTGAATCATATTCTAGCAATAATTTTTAAAAAATCCAGCAACATTTTTTTAATATTCCAGCAATACCCAAAGAGGTCGTATTGCAGGAATTTGGTTAGTTATCCCTGCAGTAATTTTCCTGATATTTTGAAATGTTTCTAAACATTTTATATTTTTACTATTCCAGAAATTTTTTAACATTTCAGCAATTTTTTGACATTTCAGCAATATTATCAGCGTACTCCATGAACATTATCTAGGATCTCCAAAGGAATACTTGAGCAACATTTCAAGATTTTTACTGATATTCTAGGTATAGGAGAATATTGATACCGATATTCCAGCAATTTGCCTTGATATTAAAAAAAAATTGTTTAGATATTCCAACAATACAAACCAAATAACTTCGAGATATTTATTGTTATTTTTTTTTAAATAGCTATATTCCAGCAATAATAATTAATATAAAAATATTAATATAAATATATTAATATTATTAATATTTATTATTAGTTTATTAATTATTAATATAAAAACATTAATAATTAACATAAATACATTATTAATATTAATATTAAAATATTGATATTAATATAAATACATTAATAATATTAATAATAAAATATTGATATTAATATAAATACATTAATAATATTAATATTAAAATATTGATATTAATATAAATACATTATTAATATTAACATTAAAATATTGATATAAATATAAATAAATTAATAATATTAATGTAAATAATATTAATAATATTTGGATGTTGATGGTGAAATTGGCTTAAGGACATCAACATCGGAATATTATTTTAACTGAGGGTCGATACAACTCCTTCCTTAAACATTAAATAATATTAATATTAAAATATTAAATAATTATTAATATTCCAGCAACAATATTACTAATATTCTAGAAATAATATTACTATTATTATTAGTTCTTGTTTTTAAATAAAATTATAAAAATACTCCAGCAATAATTTTCAAAATATTCCAGGAATTTCAATGTTATTGTAGCCAAAATTTTCCTGACATTTACATATTTTCTTAGATGTTCTTACAATTGATTAAATATTCCAGCAACACTGTCCGAATAATTTAAAGATTTTCATTCACAGTTTAGGAATAATGTTACCAATATTCCAGCAACATTACTTAAATACTCCATCAATAACTTTCTCGATATTTCAAAAAAATTCTTGCAATGTTTCTTATTTTTCTCGATATTTCAACAACATTACCTAAAGTCCTAAATATTCCAGCAATACTTTCCACAATATTCCAGGAACATCATTTACGAAATTTTCGTCAAGGAAAATATTGAGTAAACTTTCACTCGGTATTTGAACGAAAATTAAGTTTCAACCACAAAATTGGGCAGTTTGATTTTCAACGTCCCTTAAATCTTAAATGGGAATTCCCAGACTGCCTGCTGGGTACTTGCTGGTATTTAATATGGCCGGTTGTAAATTCTGAGAAGACCCTCTTGAGACGTCAGGTTCAATCGGACAATCGACTCGTATTTGGAATGACGACACCTTGCCAGCCGAGGCTCTTCGAAACGCGTGACTGATTTCGAGCGAGTTGACAGGTAGATACGTTACAACGTTGCAACTCCCAGCGACGAAAATCGTGTAACCTCGGTGGGTATGATCGATGACTGCTGGAGCCATATTCCTGCTCGTGCGAATTTCAGGATTTCGAGTGATTTACTCCCCAGGCTGTGACAGTCAAATGGCTCTGACCGTCCTCCAAAAGCGAGGCGATGACTTTTGGTTCGGCTTTATCTCTATCCTGCTCTCAACTCGTATCATTTTCCAAAAAACCTCTACTTTTATACTTCAATTCTTTTTTATAATTTCCCCCATGGGGATTATATTTAGTTCAATATTTTTCTTTGATTTTAATTTTTAGGTAATATTCCAGGAAAACCTGAGAAATATTCCTGCAAAACCTGAGAAATATTCCAGCAAAATCAGAGAAATATTCCAGCAAAACCTGAGAAATATTCCAGCAATAGCTGGAAAATATTCTATTAATACGTCAAAAATATCCTAATAATACGTCTCAAATATTCTATGAAACTTTCACAGATATTCCGTAAATACCTCAGAAGCTGATAAATATCCCAGCGTACCCCAAAAATATTCAAGTAATGCCTCACAAATATTCCATAAATACTTCACAACCTGATAAATATACCAGCAATAGCTCTAAAATATTCAAGAATCACGACAGAACCTGACAAATATTCCAACAATATCTTACAAATATTCCATCATACCTCACAAATGGTCCATCAATACATCACAAATATTTCAGCAATGCTTCAAAAATATTCCATAAATACTTTACGACTCAACAAATATCACAGCAATGCCGCAAAAATATTCAAGCAATTCTTCAAAAATATTACATTATTAAAGCACAAATATTCCAACATTAGAGCACAAATATTCCATAAATACCTCAGTAGCTGAAAAATATTCCAGTAATACCTCAGAAGCTGTCGAATATTCCAGCAATACATCAGAAGCTATCAAATATTCCAGCAATACCTCAGAAGCTGACAAATATTCTAACAATACCTCCAAAATATTAAAACAATACCTTAAAAATCTTTCATCAGTACTTCACAACCCAAAAATATTCCAGCAATAGCTCGCAAATATTCCAGCAATATATATATAAAATATTCAAGAAAAACCTCACAACTATTCCAGCAGTAGAGCACAAATATTCCATAAATACCTCAGAAGCTGACAAATATTCCAGAAATACCTGAGAAGCTGGCAAATATTCCAGCAATACCTCAGAAGCTGACAAATATTCCAGCAATACCTCAGAAGCTGACAAATATTCCAGAAATACCTCAGAAGCTGACAAATATTCCAGCAATACCTCAGAAGCTGACAAATATTCCAGCAATACCTGACAAATGTTTCATCAATACCTCAGAAGCTGACAAATATTCCAGCAATACCTGACAAATGTTTCATCAATACCACACACATATTCCAACAATACCTAAGAAATAATTCAGCTATACTTCGCAAATATTTCTGAAGTACCTCACAAATATTTCAGTAATACCTGACAAATATTTCAACAATACAAATATTCCCTCAATACCAGAAAAATACCCCATCAGTAGCTGATAAATATTCCAACAATGTCTGACGAGAATTCCACCAATAACTCACAAATAATTCAGTAAAAGGTCACAAATATTCCAGCAATGTATAAAATATTTCATATGTACTAATATTCCTTCAATACCTGACAAATATCCCATCAATAGCTAATAAATATTCCAGCAATGTCTGACAACAATTCCACCAATAACTCAGAAATATTTTAGTAAAAGGTCAGAAACATTCCAGCAATGTATCAAATATTTCATCTGTACTTTACAAATATTTCACAACTACGACAAAAATATTCCAGCAATACCTAACAAATTTTCCAGCTATACCTCAAAATCTGCCAAATATTCCTGAAATGCCTCACAAATATTCCAACAATACCTAAAAATTATTCCATAAATAGTTCACAGCCTGACAAATATTCCAACAATACCTCATGAATTATGCGACTATACTTCGTAAATATTTCTGAAGTACCAAAAACATAATTTCAGCAACCTGGAATTTTGAACCAATCAAAATTCTCTCAACCTGACAATTATTCAAACAATACTTTCAAATATTCGAGCTATACTTCGCAAATATTTCAGAAGTACCAAAAAAAAAAATATTTCGGCAAAAACTCACAAATTTTCTAGCTACATCTCACTACCTGACAAATGTTCCATCAATACCTCACAAATATTCCAGAAATACCTCAAAAATATTCCAGCAATATCTCAAAAATATTCCATCAATACCTCACAAATATTCCAGAAATACCTAAAAAATATTCCAGAAATACCTCACAAATATTCCAGCAATGTCTTACAAATATTCCAGCAATACCTCTTCAATATTCCAGCAATACCTCAAGAATATGACATTAATAGTTGACAACCTGACAAATACTTCAACAATAAATAAGAAATAATCCGGCTATTTTTCGAAAATATTTCTGAAATATCTCACAAACATTCCAGCAATTCCTCAAAAATATTATATAAATACCTCACAACATGACAAATATTCCATCAATACCTGACAAATATCCCAGCAATGTCTGACATGTATTCCTTCAATATCTCGCAAATATTCCATCAATGCCTGACAAATGTTCCATCAATACCTTAAATTTCAGCCAAACCTCAAAAATATTCCATAAATACCTCACTAGCTGACAAATATTCCGGTAATACCTCACAAATATTGCAGTTATACTTTGCAAATATTCCAAAAGTACCAAAAAATATTCCACTAATACCTCACAAATATTCCATTCAATACGTGACAAATATTCCAACTATACCTGACAAATATCCCAACAATGCTTGACAAATATTACATCAATATCTCGCAAATATTCCATCAATACCTGACAAATATTCCACCATTATCTCGCAAATATTCCAGCAATACTTCAAAAATATTTCATCAATACTTAACTACCTGACAAATATTCCAACAATACCTCACAAATATTTCAGTTATACTTCGCAAATATTCCAGCAATATTTTCCAAATATTCCAGCAATATTTTACAAATATTCCAGAAATACCTTACAAATATTCCAGAAATACCTTACCTATATTCCAGCAATACCTTACATATATTCAAGCAATACCTCACACATATTCCAGCAATACCTCACACATATTCCAGCAATACCTTACAAATTTTCCAGCAACACCTTACCTATATTCCAGCAATACCTTACATATATTCCAGCAATATCTCACACATATTCCAGCAATACCTTACACATATTCCAGCAATACCTTACACATATTCCAGCAATACCTTACACATTTTCCAGCAATACCTTACACATTTTCCAGCAATACCTTACACATATTCCAGCAATACCTTACAAATATTCCAGCAATACCTTACACATATTCCAGCAATACCTTACACATTTTCCAGCAATACCTTACACATTTTCCAGCAATACCTTACACATATTCCAGCAATACCTTACAAATATTCCAGCAATACCTTACACATATTTCAGCAATACCTTACACATATTCCCGCAATACCTTACATATATTCCAGCAATACCTTACATATATTTCAGCAATACCTTACATATATTTCAGCAATACCTTATACACATTCCAGCAACACCTTACACATATTCCAGCAATACCTTACAGATTTTCCAGCAATACCTTACCTATATTCTAGCAATACTTTACATATATTCCAGCAATACCTTACATATATTCCAGCAATACCTTACACATATTCCAGCAATACTTTACACATTTTCCAGCAATACCTTATCTACATTCGAGCAATACCTTACATATTCCAGAAATACCTTACACATATTCCAGCAATACCTTACGCATATTTCAGCAATACCTTACATATATTCCAGCAATACCTTACATATATTCCAGCAATACCTTACATATATTCCAGCAATACCTTACATATATTCCAGCAGTACCTTATATATATATTCCAGCAATAACTTACAATCTCACCCATATTCCAGCAATAGATCACAAATATTCCAACATATTCTGGCAGACCAACTTATAGTCTTCAGTGTCTAGTAGTGTTATTAAAAGGAAAAATTAACACAATATTTAGATTTCCGTCACTACCAACGAAAAATATTTTAGACATGGAATATTCCACAGTTAATGCGACGTTAACTTCACAAGTTAATAAATTGAAGATTCAGAATATGTTAAATGATATTAACCCAATTCGAAAAAATTCTTTTACGGACTCGTTTTTATATCGAGATAAGAAAGCAATACCGACTTTGTCAACCGTGACAATCGATTAAAATATCGACACAAGGCGAGGAAAAAATGAGAAATGAGAGAGAAAAAACGTGCATCGAGCGCCGACTGACGGCGAATGTTTCGTCATTGAACAATAATTTACAGATAATTAGGTAACCTCGCTTAGCCAACTGTGTAAACTGAGTGGTCGCAGGTAAGTATCCACCGTTGTCGAGCTCGTATTCTCCAATGTGTTCGGTGGATACAGAAAGAAAGGAAATAAGAGAATAGAGCGCTGCCGGGAGGAGGGCGGCAAAAAGAAAATAAGAGATACGTAGGAAGAAGTCGATGACCCGGGAATCTTCTTTGTCGCTACCGATGCATTCGGGAAAAAATTCTCTCGGCACCGAGGGAGGATCTCGACTCGGAAAACTGGGTCTGAGCCCAGAAATAAATTAATATTCCGCAGCCATGTGATAAAAAAAAATTTTACTTTCTGTGTTTGATAAGGACTTTTTTTTTTGCTGATATAATTTTATCCTGGAGAATTTAGAGATTTTATATATTGCTGGAATATCTAGAATATCGTAAATATTCCTGAGGAAAAGCTCTGATTTTATTTTCGGAATATCACTGGAATTAGATATGGAATATTACTGTAACATTCCAAGATGTTGCTTAAAAAAATTCCTCAGGCGTAATATATACACGTGAGAAATAAGGAATATTTAAAAATATTGGCTAAAAAATTGCGATTCTGGTTCCTACATTTTTCGGAGACAAATAAAATATAAGAGTTTTGGTTCCGGATCCCTAACTTTTCTGGTTGCGGTTCCTAACTTTCGATTCGAATAATAGGGTTTCGGTTCGGATTCCTTATATTTTTTGGTTTCAGTTCCTACCTCACGGTTAGAATCCAAATTAAATTAGAATTTCTATTATGGAATCCATATTTTTAGGGTTTCCAGTTCTTCCTTTCGGATTCAAATTCAAGTAATATAAGGGTTATGGTTCGGGTCCCGCATTTTTTTCAGTTCGGGTTATAAAATTTCGATTCAAATCCAAATCAACAAGGGATTTGGTTAGAATCTCCTATTTTTTAGCTCCGGTTCCTATCTTACTGTTCTAACCCAAATTAAATTAGGGTTTCAATTATAGAACCCTTATTTTTCGGTTTCGGTCCCTACTTGTCGATTCGCATCCAAATAAAATAAGGGTTCCTCTTCGGAATACTTAATTTTTTCGGTTCCGGATCCTGCCTTTTGTTTCAAACTCAAATAAATAAGGGTTTCATTCTCGACACCCTTAAACTGCGGTTCCAATATTTTCAAATATTTGAGAAATTTTATATTCTAAACAATAATTTAACTTTTAACTAAACAAAACACAATATTTCCTAGGCACCATTCTTTCTCAAAAGAGAGTTAATCATTTTTAAAGCCTCCTTTGCAGCGAATTCAGCGTCCAAGAATAGTCGCTCCCCAATAAAAGGGGGAAAAAGTCTTTTATCGAGAGATCTTTCCTTTTTAATACGAACAGGTTTCAATGGAATCTTCTGAAATCAAAAAAATAAGGGTTCCAATTCCGGAATCCTTATTATTCCGGTTCCGAATTTTAATTTTTGGTTCCATAATATAAAATCGAAGTTCCGCTATTTTTTTCAATTCAAATACAAATAAGACAAGGGTTCTGGATTAGATCCCTTATTTTTTTCTACTACGGTTCCTACCTTGCAATTCGAATCCAAATAAAATACGGGTTTTGGTTCAGCAACACTTAATTTTTTTGGTTCTAGATTCAACTTTTCGATTAGAATCCAAACAGAAAAGGGTTTCAATTATAGAACCCTTATTTCTTCGGTTCCCGTTCCTACTTTCCGATTCGCTCCCAAATAAAATATGGGTTTCTCTCCGGAATACTTAATTTTTGCGGTTCCGGATCCTGCTTTTTGTTTTAAACCCAAATAAAATAAGAGTTCCCCTTCCGGAATCCTTATTATTCCAGTTCCGATTTTTAATTTTTGGTTCCATAATAAAAAATTGCGGTTCCGCTTCCTTTTTTTCAATACAAATCCGAGTAAGACAAGAGTTCTGGTTAGGATCCCTTAATTTGCCCCACTATAGTTCCTACCTTGCGGTTCGAATCCAAATAAAATTAGGGTTCTGGTTCAGCAGTAATTCTTTTTTTACCCTGATTCCTACTTTTTGATTATAACCCAAACACAAAAAGAGTTTCTATTTTGGAACCCTTATTTTTTCGGTTCCTATTCGATTAGAATCCAAACAGAAAAGGGTTTCAATTATGGAACCCTTATTTCTTCGGTTCCAGTTCCTAATTTTCGATTCACACCCAAATAAAATAAGGGTTCCCCTCCGGAACACTTAATTTTTTCGGTTCCAGATCCTGCTTTTCGTTTCAAACACAAATAAATCAGCATTTCGTTTCCAAATAAATAAGGATTTCATTTCCGAAACCCTTAATTTTCAATTTCGGTATTCTATAATAATTGAGAAATTTTATATTCTAAAGAATAATCTAACTTTTAATTAAACAAAACACAATTTTTCCTAAGCACCATTCTTTCTCAAAAGAGAGTTAATTGCCATTTTAAAAGCCTCCTTTGAAGCGAATTCTGCGGCCAAGAGAATAGTCGCTCCCCAATAATAGAGGGAAAAAGTCTTTTGTCGAGGGACCTTTCCTTTTCAATACAAACAGGTTTCAATGGAATCTTCTGAAGCCAAAAAATAAGGGTTCCAATACCGGAATCATTATTCCAGTTCCGATATTTACTTTTTGGTTCCATAATAACAAATTGTGGTTTCGCTTCTTTTTCTTCAATTCAAATCCAAGTAAGACAAGAGTTCTGGATAGGATCCCTCAATTTTCTCCACTACGGTTCCTACCTTGCGGTTCGAAGCCAAATAAAATAAGGGTTCTAGTTAAACAATAATTATTTTTTGTCTCTGGTTCCTACTTTTCGATTAGAATCCAAACAAAAAAAGTGTTTCAATTATGGAACCCTTCTTTTTTCGGTTCCGGTTCCTATTTTTCAATTCGAACCCAAGTAAAATAAGGGTTCCTTTTCGGAACACTTAATTTTTTCGGTTCCGGATCCAGCTTTTCGTATCAAATCCAAATAAATAAGGGTTTCGTCTCAAAGCCAAATAAATAAGGGTTTCGTATCAAAACCAAATAAATAAGGGTTTCATTTCAGACACCCTTAACCTTCGGCTTCAATATTTCAAATTATTTGAGAAATTTTATATCCTAAAGAATAATCTAACTTCTAATTAAACAAAACACAATTTTTCCTAAGCACCATTCCTTCTCAAAAGAGAGTTAATCGCCATTTTAAAAGCCTCCTTTGAAGTGAATTCTGTGGCCAAGAAAATAATCACTTCCCAATAAAAGAGGGGAAAAGTCTTTTGTCGAGGGACCTTTCCTTTTTGATACGAACAGTTTCCAATGGAATCTTCAAAAGCCAAAAAAAATAAGGGTTCCAATTCCGGAATCCTTATTATTGCGGTTCTGAGTTTTAATTTTTGGTTCCAAATTTAAAAATTGCGGTTTCGCTTCTTTTTTTCAATTCAAATCCAAGTAGAACAAGGGATCTGGTTTGGATCCCTTATTTTCTCGACTACGGTTTTTACTTTGCAGTTCAAATCCAAATAAAATAAGGGTTTTGGTTCGACAACACTTAATTTTTTTGGTTCTCGTTCCTACTTTTCGATTAGAACCCAAACAGTGAAGGGTTTCAATTATGAAACCCTTATTTTTTCGGCTCCTGTTTCTACTTTTCTATTCAAAGTCAAATAAAATAAGGGTTCCTCTCCGGAGCACTGAATTTTTTTGCTTTCGTATCCTGATTTTCGTTCGAACCCAAATAAAATAAGGGTTCCTCTCCAAAACACTTCATTTTTTCGGTTCTGGATCCAGTTTTTCGTTTCAAACCCAAATAAAATAAGGGTGTTATTTCCGAAACCCTTAATTTTCGATCTCGGTATTTTCTAATATTTGAGAAATTTTATATTCTAAAGAATAATCTAACTTCCAACTAAACAAAACACAATTTTTCCTAAACACCATTCCTTCTCAAAAGAGAGTTAATCGCCATTTTAAAAGCCTCCTTTGAAGCGAATTCTGCGGCCAAGAAAATAATCGCTCCCCAATAAAAAAGGGGAAAAGTCTTTTGTCGAAGGATCTTTTCCTTAATACGAACAGGTTTCAATGGAATCTTCTAAAACCAAAACAAGAGGTCGCTTTAGCGACTCTTTGGTTTTCCGGAGGTTGAAAGTGCAGGTCGACAAAAAGGTAATAGTTAATACAGTGAGGGTGAATTCGCTAATCCACTTCTAATTTCTAAAACAAAGAGACGCGACTCAGGAACGAACAGAGACACAGGCCGAGATCCGTTATGGGTGGCGCATTTGGAGGATCGTTCGAGAGAGAAACGAAGCTCGTTCGAGTACGAGGGGGAGCAGAATGAGCGGCAAGGAGGAAGGGGGAGGGTAAGGGGGAAGGAGGGAGGTCGGTTCTACCCTAGAACACATTAACTGCAGGGCGTCGGGGTGTGGGGTGGGGTTACTACCCCACTGGCGTAAGTAAGCTGAACAGGAAAGGGAATCACTTAGCGATTATAGCCAACGACGGGGAAAACGTTCTAATCTTTACTTCGAATCACCTCGAGTATCAAAAACTTGTTTTCCCTTACACAAAAAGTTTCTCCCATATGATAAATAATTTTTGTGTTTTGTTTGCATTTTTTCAAAGTGTCTGGAGTATTTGAAAAATTATTACTTGGATCTTTGTATTTTTTGAGACTATAGAAGTAAATATCTTAAAAATTTCAGTTCTAATCGAAAAGTAGGAATCGGAACCGAAGAAAATAAGGGTTTCCATATCGAAACCCTTATTTAATTTGGGGTCGAACCGAAAGGCGGGAAGCGGAATCGAAAAAATAAGGGATTCAAACTAAAACCCTTATTTTATTTGGACTCGAATGAAAAAAAGTAGGAACCGACACTACCAAAATTTAGGGAACCAGAACCCTTATTTTTCTTGGGTTCGATTCGAAGAATAGGAATTGGAATTCAAAAATCAAGTGTTGCTAAACGGGAACATTTGGGTTCGAATCGAAAAGTAGGAATGGGAAATGAAAAGTAGGAACCGGAACCTCTAAAATCGGGGTTCTATAATTGAGACTAATGTTAAGCGAATTCGAACCGAAAAGTAAGAACCAGAACCAAAAAAATGAAGGCTTATGAACTAAAACCTTTATTTTATTTGGACCGAATTGAAAGAAGGAATGGGAAACAAAAAGTAGAATCCGGAACCAAAAAAATAAGGGTTTCATAATTGAAATTGTAATTTTATTTGAATCCGAATCGAAAAGTATGTACCAAAACGAAAAAATTAAGGGATCCAAATCAGAACCCTTATCTTCCTTAGTTTTAAATCGAAGAGTAAGAATTGGGACTGAAAAAATAAGGGTTCCGAAAATGAAAACCTTATTAAATTTGGGTTCTAATCGAAAAATAGGAATCGAAACCAGAAACTTAAATGTCGCTAAATCGGAACCCTTATTTTGTTTGGGTTCGAATCTAAAAGTAGGAACCGGAACCGAAAAAAGAAGGGTTCCAGAATTAAACACCTACTTTAATTTGGGTTCGAACAGAAATGTAGGAACCACAACCGAAAAAATAAGGGTTTAGAACCAGAATCCTTATTTTATTCGGACTCAGACCGAAAGGCAGGAACCATAACCCCAAAAAATAAGTAATAACAATACCTCACAACCTGAAAAATATCACCAATACCTCAAAAATACTCAAGCAATACTTCACAAATATTCCACCAATTCCTAACAATCTGACAAGTATCCCTGCAATAGCTGGCAAATATTTCAGCAATATTTAAAAAATATTCAAACAATACCTCACAAATATTCGATCAATACCTCACAACCTGATAAATATTCCAGCAATAACTGGAAAATGTTCCCGCAATACCTAAAAATATTTAAGCAATGCCTCACAAATATTACAACATTAGAGCACATATATTCTATAAATACCTCAGAATCTGTCAAACATTCCAGCAATACCTAACAAATATTCTAAAAGAACCTGACTAATATTCCATAAATACCTCTCAAGTTTTCCATCATTACCTTACAAATGTTCTAACAATACCTCACCACCTAAAAAATATCCCAGCAATTCCACAAAAATATTTAAGCAATACCTTACAAATATTCAAACAATACCTCACAAGTATTTAAGCAACACCTCACAAATATTCTATAAATACCCCATAACCTAACAAATATTTCCTCAATATCTGACAAATATCCCAGCAATAGCGAATAAATATTCCAGCAATGTATGACAAACATTCCATCAATACCTCAAAATATTCATCCAATACCTCACAATAGATCAACATTTCAGCAATAGATGAAATACTTCAGCTTTACTTCACAAATATTCCACAACTAATTCAAAAATATTTTAGCAATACCACATGAATTTTCTAGCTACAGCTTAAAACCTGGAAGATATTCCTGTAATGCCTCAAAAGTATTCCAGCAACACTTCATAACCTGATAAATATCCCAGCAATACTTCAGAAATATTCCAGAAATACCTCACAACCTGACAAATTTTTCAACAATACCTTACGAATATTGCATCAATACATCACTAAAAGGTCCATTAATACCTTACAAATATTACAACAATGCCTCAAAAAAGTTCCATTAATACTTCACAACTTCACAAATATCCTAGCAATACCTCAAAAATAATCAAGCAAAACCTTACAAATATTCCATCAATACTTAACAACTTGACAAATATCTCAGCAATATCTGTCAAATATCACAGAAATACCTAAAAAATATTCAAGCAATACCTCACAAATATTCAATCAATACCTCACAAATATTCCAACATTAGAGCAGAAATATTCCGAAAAAACCTCAGGTGAAAAATATGCCAGCAATACCTGAAAAATGTTCTATCAATTTCTCACAAATATTCCAACAATACCTCACAAATATTCCATCACTACCTCATTATTGTCTCATAACCTGAAAAATATCCTATCAATAGCAGACAAATAACTCAGCCATACCTCAAAAACATTCAAGCAATACCTCACAAATACTCCATCAATACCTCACAAACATTCCAGCAATGTCTCACAAATATTCCATTAATACTTCACAACCTAACAAATATCACAGCAATACCTCAAAAATATTCGAGCAATACTTCACGAATATTACACCAATACTTAACAATCTGACAAGTATTCCTGCAATAGCTGGCAAATATTCCAGCAATGCTTCAAAAATATTTAAACAATACCACACAACCTGACAAATATTCCAGCAATACCTTACAAATATTCCATAAATGCCTGATAAATGATCCATCAATACCTCACAAATTTTCCATTATTACCTCACAAATATTCTAACAATACCTCACAACCTGAAAAATATCCCAGCAATACCTCAAAAGTACTCAAGCAATACCTCAAAAGTATTCAAGCAATACCTCACAAATATTATATCAACACCTCATAACCTGATAAATATCCCAGCAATACTTTGGAAATATTCAAGAAATACCTCACAACCTGGCAAATATTCCAACAATACCTTACAAATATTGCATCAATACCTCACAAAAGGTCCATCAATACCTCACAAATATTCCAACAATGACTCAAAAAAATTTCATCAATACTTCACAACCTGACAAATAGCTTAGAAATACCTAAAAAATAATCAAGCCATACCTTACAAATATTTAAACAATACCTCGCAACCTGACAAATATCTCAGCAATATCTCAAAAATACTCGAGAAATACATCACAACCTGACAAATATCCCAACAATAGCTGTCAAATATCCCAGAAATACCTAAAAAATATTTAAGCAATATCTCACAAATATTTAATCAATACCTCACAAATATTCCAGCATTAGAGCAGAAATATTCCAAAAAAACCTCAGAAGCTGACAAATATGCCAGCAATACCTGAAAAATGTTCTATCAATTTCTCACAAATATTCCAACAATACCTTACGAATATTCTATCACTACCTCATTAATATCTCATAACCTGACAAATATCCTAGCAATAGCAGACAAATAACTCAGCAATACCTCACAAATATTCCATCAATACCTCAAAAACACTCAAGCAATACCTCACAAATACTCCATCAATACCTCACAAATATTCCAGCAATGCCTCACAAATATTCCATTAATACTTCACGACCTGACAAATATCTCAGCAATACCTGAAAAATATTCAAGCAATACTTCACAAATATTCCACCATTACCTAACAATCTGACAAGTATCCCCGCAATAGCTGACCAATATTCCAGCAACATTTAAAAAATATGCTAACAATACCTCACAAATATTCGATCAATACCTCACAATCTGATAAATATTCCAGCAATAGCTGGCAAATATTCCCGCAATACCTAAAAATATTTAAGCAATGCCTCACAAATATTCCAACATTATAGGACATATATTCTATAAAGACCTCAGAATCTGTCAAACATTCCAGCAATACCTGACAAATATTCCATAAATTCCTCTCAAATTTTCCATCATTAGCTCAAAAATATTCTAACAATACCTCCAAACCTAAAAAATAACCCAGCAATACCACAAAAATATTTAAGCAATACCTGACAAATATTCAATCAATACCTCACAAGTATTTAAGCAACACTTCACAAATATTTCATAAATACGCCATAACCTAACAAATATTCCCTCAATATCTGAAAAATATCCCAGCAATAGCTGATAAATATTTCAGCAATTTCGGACAAATATTCCATCAATACCTCACAATAGATCAATATTTCAGCAATAGATCAATATTTCAGCAATAGATCAATATTTCAGCAATAGATCAATATTTCAGAAATAGATCAATATTTCAGTAATAGATCAAATACTTCAGCTACACTTCCCAAATATTCCACAAATAATTCAAAAATATTTCAGCAATACCTCACGAATTTTCTAGCTACACCTTAAAACCTGGAAAATATTCCTGAAATGCCTCTCTAATATTCTAGCAACGCCTAACAAATATTCCAGCAATGTCTTACAAATATTCCAGCAACGCCTCACAAATATTCCAGCAACACCTCACAAATATTCCAGCAACACCCCACAAATATTCCAGCAATATCTCAAAAATATTCCATAAATAGTTCACAACCTAACAAATATTCAAACGAATAACTAAAAATGACTTAGAAATGACTCAAAATTTTTCGTGCCAATTTAAATCTTTGGCATATTCCAGAGCAAAAAATGGATAGTTCTCCAAAGTCAAAAATCACTTGACCTTCGTAATTTAAAACGCAGAATTTTGGTAACTTTCGTGCCAGTTTGAGGAAAAATTTCTTCTCTTATACATTAACAAAATTAGGAGCAATTTTTTCCCCTTACAATTACGTAATATTTTAGCAAGTATTTTGACCCTAGGCAATAAAGTTGGATTCGGCGTTTTCGTGAAAGTCGATCCAGTGCCGGAATGGATAATATCCATTTGTCGAAAAAAATTAACCAGACACGAGGCACATCTTTCCCAATACGGTGTCCTCCTTTCGTTTCCATTTTAGGATACTTGTCTGCTGCACGTTCTCCTGGAGTACTCACGCACACTAAATAAATGAAATGCGTATACATGTGTGCTTACAGTTTGCTCGTAAAATGTACGTGTATATAGAAGCTGCTACTCGATGTTCTCGATACACCAAGCGAATGATCAAGATTCGTTAAACCGATCTATATTTGGACGCATCGATCGGGAATATATACGCTTATATATCGCGGCTTTCGATTAAGGCTAATCGAGAATAATCTAAACGCGTCCCATCGTTCCTTCGGAACACGATACGACGCGATTGTTTCGCCGTAATCACATCGGAAAAATATAAATAATGCAGAAGCCAGTTGGAAATCGGAATCGGGTTAGAATAAGAGAAAAAAAAAAAAATAATAAAGGCCGAGGTCGAGATATAAAATACAATCATCGTCGATCGAGGAGCAATTAATTGATAACTCTTTCGTAATTTTCCTGCTTATTTGACCACTTCTCATCCCACTGAAGGTTTAATTTTAGATATTTTAAAGAAATTCGATTTCCCAACAAAAACCAGAATGCAAATAATTATAAACTCGGTCCATTTTATGCTTTAAAAGATTCCATTCCATATTTCATTCGAGTCACAGATTTGAAAAATTCCAGTGCGATTTCCTTGAATATTTCAGCAATATGTTCCCCACAGATTCCAGAAATGTTTTCCAAACAATTTCCAGCAACATATTGTGTTAGTATTTTATTGATAAGAATTTAAAAATATTTCCCGATATTCCAACAAGATTCCTCAATATTCCAGCAAAATTTTACTGATATACCAGCAATATTTACCCGAAATACCAGCAATATTTACCCGATATTCCAGCAATATATACCCGATATTCCAGAAATATTAACCCGTTATTCTAGCTATATTTACCCGATATTCCAGTAATATTTACCCGATATTCCAGCAATATTTACCCGATATTCCAGCAATATTTATCCCATATTCCAGCAATATTTACCCGATAACCAGCAATATTTACTCGATATTCCAGCAATATTTACTCGATATTCCAGCAATATTTACCCGATATTCCAGTCATATTTACCCGATATTCCAGCATTATTTACCCGATATTCCAGCATTATTTACCCGATATTCCAGCAATATTTACCCGATATTACAGCAATATTTGCCCGATATTCCAGAAATATTTACCCGATATTCCAGCAATATTTACCCGATATTCCAACAATATTTACCCGATATTTCAGCAATATTTATCCGATATTCCAGCAATATTTACCAGATATTCCAGCAATATTTACCCGACATTACAGCAATATTTACCAAAAATTCCAGCAATATTTACCCGATATTCCAGCAATACTTACCCGATATTCCAGTCATATTTACCCGATATTCCAGCAATATTTACCCGATATTCCAGCCATATTTGCCCGATATTCCATCAATATTTACCCGATATTCCAGCAATATTTACCCGATATTTCAGCAATATTTACCCGATATTTCAGCAATATTTTCTCGACATCCCAGCAATATTTACCCGATATTCCAGCAATATTTACCCGATATTCCAGAAATATTTCCCCAAAATTCCAGCTATATTTCCTCGATATTCCAGCAATATTTCCCAAATATTTCCAAAAACATTGCTCAACATTCCAACAATACATTGTATGACAATAGTAATTTAATTCAGCAATATATTTCTCAGCATTCCACATTTTCCCGATATTCCAACAAGATTCAACATCCCAGGAACAGATTTCTGAAATTCCAGCAAACGTATTCCGAAAGTAATTTATTTTAGCGACATATTCCCAGAAATGTGTCTTGATATTCCAGCAATAGTCATTCAACATTCCAGCAACAGTTTACGAAAATTCCAGCAACAAAATATTCCGAAAATAATTTACTTTAAAAATAAAACTGTACTAGGTACTACAGTAATATTTGATACAGTATATCTGCAATATTTCAAAACTGTTTTCTCTTATACACCAGGAATATTTTCAAAATGAAATTCCAGCAATACTTCCTTATATTTTTCAACAACATGCTTAAAAGAAATCCAGGATTCCAGCAATGTTACTACATGTGTTAATAATTTTATTAATAATAATCCAAAAATATTTGCCGATATTCCCACAAAATGATCCAACATTCCAGTAATGGTTTTCTAAAATTCTAGCTACTCGTATTTCAAAAGTCATTTACTTCAGCAATATATACTGTGGTGTCAGCTATGATATTTCAAGAATGTTTCCAGCAACATTTCCCTGATATTCCAGCAATATCTTTAACTTTACAGTAGTCATTTCTCAGTACTTCAGCAATATTCTGAACTTTCAGCAATATTCTGAACTTTCAACAATATTCTGAACTTTCAGCAATATTCCGAACTTTCAGCAATATTCCGAACTTTCAGCAATATTCCAGAGACAATTTCTTAATACTCCAGAAAAATATTCCTTAATATTCCAGAAACAATTTCTTAATACTCTAGCAAAATATTCCTTAATATTCCAGCAACAACATTCACGATATTTCAGTAATATCGCTAACTTTCAAGCAATCGTTTCTCGAAACTCCAGCCATATTCCGAACTCCAGCGACAGTTCCTTAACACTCCAGCTATATATCCTTCAATATTCCAGCAACAGTTTCCCGATATTTCACAAATATTTTCCTAATATTCCAGAAATATGTTCGTGAAACATGTCTCGATATTCCAACAACATTCCTTAAAATTCATTGTATTCCAAAAATAATTGAATTCTGCAATATATTCCTCAATGTTCCAGCAACATTTTCCCGATATTCTAGCAATATTTCTAACCTTCCAGCAACAGTTTCATAATACTCCAGCAACATTTCGAATTTTTCAGCGACAATTTCTTAATACTCCAGAAATACAAACATTCCTCAATATTCCAGCAATATTTTCGCAGTATTCTAGCAATGTTTCCCGATATTTCAGTAATATTTTCCCAATTTTCCATGTCTAGATATTCCAAAAACAATCCTCAACATTCCAGCAGGTCATTTCAAAAGTAATTTAATCGAGCAATGTATTCCTCAATATTCTTGCAATATTTTCCCGATATTCCAGGTATTCCAAAGTAATTTCCATGTCTAGATATATTTTTCAGCATTCCAGCAACATTTTCCCGATATTTCAGCAATCTAAACCTTCCAGAAGTAGTTTCTTAATACATATGCTTAAATATTCCATTAAATTGTTATCGATATTCCAGCAATATTTCTAACTTTCCATGAATAGTTTCGCAATACTCCAGAAACATACTTCTCAACATTCTAGCAATATTTCGGACTTTTCAGCAACCGTTTCTTAAAACTCCAGAAATATATTCCTCGATATCCTAGGAACTTTCCCAAAATTTTAACAATATATTTCCGATATTTCAGCAATATTTTTCCGCTATTCCAGCAACATGTTTCAGAAACATATTTTGATATTCCAAAAACATTCCTCAGCATTCCAGCAATACATTGTATTCTAAAAGTAATTTAATTTAGCAACGTATTCTTGAATACTTCAGCAATATCTTCCTGATATTCCAGCAATATTTCGAAACTTTCAACAACAGTTTCTGAATACTTTTGCAATATATTTCTCAGCACTACAGCAACATTTTCCCGATATTTCAGCAATCTAAGACTTCCAGCAGTAGTTTCTTAATACTTCCGCAATACATTCCTAAATATTCCAGCAACATTTCTCCGATATTTCAGCAATATTTCCCCCATTTTCCATGTTCAGATATTCCAAAAACAATCTTCAACATTCCGGCAGGTCATTGTATTTCAAAAGTAATTTAATCCAGCAATGTATTTCTCAATATTCTAGGAATATTTTTCCGATGTTCCAGCAACATTTCCCCGATATTTCAGCAATGTTCTATTTCAGCAATATTCCAAAAACAATTCTCAATATTGCAGCAATACATTGTATTCCAAACGTAATTTAATCCACCGATATATTCCTTAGTATGCCAGCAACATTTTCTCGATATTCCAGCAATATGTTAAAGTTTCAGCAACCGTTTCTTAACACTCCATCAATATTACACACTTTTCAGTTAAAATTTCCTAATACTCCAGAAATACAAACATTCTTAAATATTCCAGCAACATTTTTATGATATTGCAGCAATATGTCCCGAATATTCCAAAAACATTCCTCAAAATTCCAGGAATACATTGTATGCCAATAGTAATTTGATTCAGTAATATATTCCTTAATATTCTAGTAACATTTTCCCGATATTCCAACAATGTAAACCTTCCAACAGTAGTTTCTTAATACTTCATAAGTACATTCCTTAATATTTCAGCAACATGTTACCGATATTTCAGCAACATGTTACCGATATTTCAGCAACATGTTACCGATATTCCAGCAATATTTTTAACTTTCTAGCGTCAGTTTCCTAATACTCCAGCAATATATTCCTTAATATTCCAGCAAATTGTCACCGATATTCCAACAATATTTCTAACTTTCCAACAATAGTTTGGCAATAGTCTAGCAACTTACACCTCAACATTCCAGAAATATTTCTAACTTTCCAACAATAGTTTCGCAATACTCTAGCAACATATTCCTCAACATTCCAGCAATATTTCGGATTTTCAGCAACAGTTTTTTAAAACTCCAGAAATATATTCCTTAATATCCTAGCAACACTTTCCCGATATTTTAGCAATAGATTTCCGATACTTCAGCACTATTTTTCCGCTATTCCAGCAACATGTTTCGATATTCCAAAAACATTCCTCAGCATTCCAGCAATGCATTGTATTATAAAAGTAATCTAATTTAGAAATATATTCCTAAATATTCCATCAACATTTTCCAGATATTCCAGGGACATTTTCCTGATATTTCAGCAACATTTTCCTGATATTCCAGCAATATTTCTAACCTCTCAGCAACAGTTTCTGAATACTCCAGTAATATATCTCTCAGCATTCCAGCAACAGTTTCCTGATATTCCAGCAATATTTCTAACCTTTCAGCAATAGTTTCTAAATACTCCAGAAATGTATTTCTCAAAATTCCAGGAATATTTCTGACTTTTCACCAATAATTAAGCCAAAATTCACGACTATTTCAGCAATTTGTATTTGAAAATTAAAATATTTTTACGCAGTAAGCTCTGGCAGTAAAAATTCCACCTAAAGATGGCGATACGGAAATGGACACTTTCCGGAGATAAGTGATATAATGCTCAAGATGTATGGAGACGTAATCCCCGAAGTGACTACGCCAATGTAAAGCACTGAGCGAGGGGTAGCAGAAGCAGTAGTAGCATAGTTAGGGGTGGGTCGGTTGGGATGCTTTAGGTTAGGGTGAGATTTAGTACCAACCTCCGCCGCTTAGTTTCCCTCTCCTTCACCCCCCCCCCTCAACAGTCGTATATATATAGTGTTCTCGACTCCAGAGAACCATGGTCGGTGCATCGTTCGAAACTACCGAGTAAAATTTCAAATATCCCAACCACAGTTTTCTCGTCTCATAAAAATTACCGATGAAATAATTGAATCGTAATAAAGTTCTTCTTAATTAATTTTTTAAATTCGATAATCGGTCCTTCACATTTCACAAGGAAACACACTTCTGATTGGTCTTAAATTTATTTAATATTAACTCTTTAATGGCCACTAAGGTGGTCCTTATTTATAGAGTATTTTTTTTTTAAATTCTTTTGCTCCCACTGGCAAAATTTGTTCGTACCAAATTTTAGCCAAAGCGGTTAATATTTATCCAACAAAACAGGAGCTTGGAATTTTCCATGGGTTTTACATGGGAGAAATCACGCAAAAACGAAAAATCTGTATAACTTTTTCAATTTTTATTCGAATCATTCTATTTCCGAGAAGAAAAATTTGCATGAGATGCTTAAAATATCTTCATAGTTAAAAACTCAAAATTTTGGAATATCACAAAATGGCGGCCATCTAAATGGGCCCAAAAATGCTATTTCTATTTCTTAAAGTTATTAACAAAGCGTGGATAAAAATTGAGGAAAAATTTAATAATTTATTCTCAAGCGAATGCAAGATCTCAAAATCTAAAATTTTAAAAAAATACAAAATGGCGGCTAAGTCAAAATTCAAAAAATACCTTTTTTCCATAGTTTTCACCGTAATACTTTTAAACTTCGGGAAAACAAAATGTTTGGCTTCAGAAATTACTTGATAAATTTAAAAATCCAAAATTTTAAAAAAAATACAAAATGACGGTCAATTTAAAATTAAAAAAGATCATTTTTAGATTTTTCAGCGTAATACTTTTCAACTTCGGGAAAACAAATTATTTGGTTTCAGAAATTACTTGATAAGTTTCAAAATCTAAAATTTTGAAAAGGTACAAAATGGCGGCCAATGCAAAACCAAAAATGGCTCATTTTTACAGTTTTCAACAAAATACTTTGAAATTTCGTAAAAACAAAGTGTTTGGCTTCAGAAACTACTTGATAATTTTAACAAACCAAAATATTGAAAAAAAACAAAATGGTGGCCATCTAAATGGGCCCAAAATTGCTATTTCTTAAATTTATTAACAAAGGGTGACCAAAAATTTTGGAAAAATTTAATAATTTATTCTTAAGCGAATGCAAGATCTCAAAATCCAAAATTTTGAAAAAATACAAAATGGCGGCTAGTTCAAAACTCAAAAAACAGTTTCTTCCCACATTTTTCACCGAAAAACTTTTAAACTTCGGGAAAACAAAATGTTTGGCTTCAGAAATTATTTGATAATTTTAAAAATCTCAAATTTTGAAAAAGTAAAAAATGGCGGCGAATTCAAAATAAAAAATAGCTCATTTTTACAGTTTTCAATTACATACTTTGAAACTTCGTAAAAACAAAGTGTTTGGCTTCAGAAATTACTTGATAATTTTAAAAAACCAAAATATTGAAAAAAAACAAAATGGTGGCCATCTAAATGGGCCCAAAAATGCTATTTCTTAAAGTTATTAACAAAGGGTGACCAAAAAATGTGGAAAAATTTAATAATTTTTCTCAAGCGAATGCAACATCTCAAAATACAAAATGGCGGCTAATTCAAGACTCAAAATATACCTTTTTCCACAGTTTTCAACGTAATACTTTTAAACTTTGGGAAAACAAACTGTTTGGCTTCAGAAATTACTTGATAAGTTTAAAAATCTGAAATTTTGAAAATGTACAAAATGGTGGCGAATTCAAGATAAAAAAATAGCTCAGTTTTACAGTTTTCAATGAAATTGAAACTGAGCTTTGAAACTTCGTAAAAACGAAGTGTTTGGCTTCAGAAACAACATGATAATTTTAACAATCTAAAATATTGAAAAAAACAAAATGGTGGCCAATTCAAAATTTAAAAAAAGCTTCAAGCTGAGTAAAATCATACCGACATAATATTATTATTAATAATAATATTCAAAACACTGCATAAATAATATTTTTTTATTTAGATGTAAGTCAACGTTCCTCTTGTATTTTTCATTAAACGGATACCATTAAAAAATATGAAAATAAATCTCTCCCTTATTTTCTCGAATTATCTTGTAGGTTTTGAATCAAAATTTTTTTCTGATAAAGTTTAAAAGTATTTCGTTTGAAACTGTAGTATTAAGCTTTTTTTAAATTTTAAATTGGCCGCCATTTTGTATTTTTAAAATTATTAAATAGTTTCTAAAGCCAAACAGTTTGTTTTTACGAAGTTTCAAAGTATTTCGTTAAAAAATGTAAACATGAGATTTTTTAATTTTCAATTGGCCATTTGGTTTTTTTTAAATTTAAATTTTTGTAAATTAAAAAAGTTTTTTTTTAAATTGAAAAATTTTTTGCTATTTAAAAAATTTTTTTAAATTAAAGAAATTTTTTTAAATCTCTCCCTTATTTTCTCGAATTATCTTATAGGTTCTGAATCCAATTTTTTTTTGATAAAGTTTAAAAGTATTTCGTTGAAAACTGTAGTAATCAGCTTTTTTTTAATTTTGAATTTGCCACGATTTTGTATTTTTAAAATTATCAAGTAGTTTCTAAAGCCAAACAGTTTGTTTCTACGAAGTTTCAAAGTATTTCGTTAAAAAATGTAAACATGAGATTTCTTTAATTTTAAATTGGTCATTTTGTATTTTTTTTATATTTTTTAATTTTTTTTTAATTAAAAGAAAATTTTTTAAATTAAATTTTTTTTTTAATTAAAATTTTTTTTAAATTAAAGAATTTTTTTTAAATCTCTCTCTTATTTTCTCGAATTATCTTATAGGTTCTGAATCCAATTTTTTTTTCTGATAAAGTTTAGAAGTATTTCGTTGAAAAGTGTAATAATCAGCTTTTTTAAAACTTTGAATTGGCCGCCATTTTAGATTTTTTCAATATTTTGGATTTTCAAATTCATCAAGTAATTTCTGAAGCCAAACATTTCGTTTCCCCGAAGTTTGAAAGTATTACGTTGAAAAATATTTCGCCGAAAAACTTTTAAACTTCGGGAAAACAAAATATGTTTGACTTCAGAAATTACTTGATAATTTTAAAAATCTCAAATTTTGAAAAAGTAAAAAATGGCGGCGAATTCAAAATCAAAAATAGCTCATTTTTACAGTTTTCAATTATCAATTATCATTTTTCAATTTTCAATTAGTTTTAAAATATCCGCCATTTTGTCTTTTTTTTAAATTTTGGATTTTGAAATCTTGCATTCGCTTGAGAATAAATTATTAAATTTTTCCACAATTTTTCGTCACCATTTGTTAATAACTTAAAGAAATAGCTTTTTTGGGCTCACTCAGATGGTCGCCATTTTGTGAATTTTAGAAATTTTAAGTTTTTGACTATGAAAATATTTTAAGCATCCCATGCAAATTTTTGTCCACGGAGATAGAATGATTCAAATAAAAATTGAAAAAGTTATGCAGATTTTTCGTTTTTCGGTGATTTCTCCCATGTAAAACCCATGGGGAATTTCAAGGCCTATGCTTTGTGGGTAAATATTAATCGACTTGGCTAAAACTTTTGGTACTTTCTTTTTTTGGGCATACAACAAAATTCCGCTAGAGGAAGCAATCGAATTTTAAAAAAAAATCAAAACCACCCTAATGGTCACTGTTCCAACTGAGCAACCTTCATTTTTTTCGATTTTCATGAATTTTCGAGCAATAAACTGAGAATTCTGCAAAATTAATATGCGGGTTAGATCAAAGTGGACTATTCCGCATCTCGTAAGGTGGTTATAAGTTATCGCATACTCAACAGAAGCCGAGAAAACTAAAAAAAATATGTAAAAAATTTTTATTACAAAAAACGGTCAGAAAATAACCAAACCTTATTCCTGAATTTTTTCAACATTTTTAGTCAACATTAAAGGGTTAAATCAATATTAATACCGAAAATTATACACAAATTCTGTAATAATTTTTTTTCTGAATGTCTAGTTCTCTTAGGGTTTATTATAAAAGTTAAGGAGAGAACTCGAAACTTTGAGAGAAAATCGAGATGGATTTAGAGAAGACGATGGGAGGGATAAAGTCAAGTAAACTCTGGCAGCCTCTTTTATCCCAGGAACTTCAAAAGCGAAGGGAAATACTCGAAAATTGCTCCACCTTAATGGGACCATATGCTTCTCTGGTTTCTCTTTTCATCATCCTTCTCTCTTCCGATAATAAAATTCTAATCGGGCCTAGAATCCATTAAAAAGAAGGCCCCAACCGAGGGGCAGATTTATCTCAATTTTATGGGCGAGATTATTCTTAAAATAATCGTCTGTCTAAAAATATAGAATATTCACAATGAAATCTTTCGAAACGTCCAAAATTGCCTAGACTTCAACCACTAATTAAAATTCTAATTCACAATACAATTAATTCTCTTGCAACAGTTAGCGTTTTTTCCAGATATTTTAAGCAATTGATATAAAATTTGTTTCTGAACAAAAAAAATAGAATCGTTGAATGGATTCTAAAAATAAATATTGAATATTGTGTATTCAATATTCCAGACAAAGTAAACAATTTCGAAATATAGAAAATAAGTCCTGTCACGTGATGCGTGATTTTTTTCCCTCTCTGGGATCAAGTAAGCGAGGATGTGAGAGCGGGTGCGTGACGTAATTGCGATCTTGAAAAAAAAATAATAATAATAAGAGGACAGATATGGTACTAAAAGAGAAGCACCCCTACTCGAATCGTGCAGCATCCCTCGTGTACACACTGAAACAGATAATGTAAGCCCTCGGTGTATAAGGGATGTTTGCTCTGGGGCTGTTTGCACACACGATCGTGGCTTTCGGACGAATTTCACGAGTAGACGGCTTCATTGCGGTCCATTTAGGCGCTGCGAATATTGGCTTGGCGTAATTACACTACAGTTTTCAAATTTGATTTTCAATCCCCTTTTACAAACAAAGAATCTAGTTAAGGCAATGGAAATCAACCTCAAAGTTTATTATTTATTATGGCGTCAAAACAGAGGATTGGAATCAAAACCCCGGGGTTTTTTAATTCACAAAATAAAAAATTCCGGTTCCGGTTCCTACTTTTGGATTCCATCCCAAATAAAATAAGGGTTTTGGTCTTGGATCCTTAAAATTTTGGATTCCGATTCCTACATTTCGATTA
The DNA here is from genome assembly GCA_037177015.1 of Euceroptres primus. Classification (NCBI taxonomy): domain Eukaryota; kingdom Metazoa; phylum Arthropoda; class Insecta; order Hymenoptera; family Figitidae; genus Euceroptres; species Euceroptres primus. The sequence goes on along the minus strand of JBAGKK010214322.1, from coordinate 10,451 downwards.
GAACCTTAAGAAAATAGGGGTGTCATTTCTGTAACCCTAATTTTGTCGGTTCCCATTATTCGGTTCCATTATAAGAAACTTTCAGTTACGGTTCCTTCTTTTCGATACAAACCCAAATAAAACCAGGGTTTCCTTTTCCAAAGGCCTTGTTTTTCGGTTTCGGGCCTTATTTTTAGGTTTGATTCCCAATATAATTAAAGTTCCGGTCTCAGAACCCTTATTTTTCCGGTTCTGGTTCATTTTTTCCGGTCGCTTTCAAATAAAATAAGGGTTTCCATTTCCATAACCGTTGTTTTGAGGCTGTGGTTCCTATTTTCCGGTTAGATTCCCAATAAAATGACAGTTTCCGTCCCGAACTCCATATTTTTCCGGTTAAGGTTCCTTTTTTTCGGTCGCTCTCAAATAAAATAGGGGTTTCCATTTCCATAATCGTTGTTTTTAGGTTGTGGTCCTTATATTCCGGTTCTATTCCCAATGAAATGACAGTTTCGGTCCCGAAACCCTTATTTTTCCGGTTTTGGTTCATTTTTTTCCGGTCGCTTTCAAATAAAATCAGGGTTTCCATTTCCATAACCGTTATTTTCAGACTGTGATTCCTATTTTCCGGTTTTATTCTCAATAAAATGAATAAAATTCCTTCCCGAACCCCATATTTTTCCGGTTATGGTTCATTTTTTTTTATTGCTATCAAATAAAATAAGGGTTTTTATTTCCATAACCGTTGTTTTTAGGTTGAGGTCCTTATATTCCGGTTCGATTCCCAATAAAATGACAGTTTCGGTCCCAAAACCCTTATTTTTCCCGTTCTGGTTCATTTTTTTACGGTCGCTTTCAAATAAAATAAGGGCTTTCATTTCCATAACCGTTATTTTCCAGTCGTGGTTCCTATTTTCCGGTTCGATTCCCAATAAAATGACATTTTCCTTCCCGAACCCCATATTGTTCCGGTTATGGTTCCTTTTTTTCGGTCGCTCTCAAATAAAATAAGGGTTTCCATTCCCATAACCGTTGTTCTTAGGTTGCGGTCCTTATATTCCGGTTCGATTCCCAATAAAATGACCGTTTCGGTCCCAAAACCCTTATTTTTCCGGTTCTGGTTCATTTTTTTCCGGTTGCTTTCAAATAAAATAAGGGTTTCCATTTCCATAACCGTTATTTTCAGGCTGTGGTTCCTATTTTTCGGTTCGATTTCCAATAAAATGAATAAAATTCCTTTCCGAACCCCATATTTTTCCGGTTATGGTTCCTTTCTTCGGTCGCTTTCAAATAAAATAAGGGTGACCATTTCCATAACCGTTGTTTTTAGGTTGCGGTCCTTATATTCCGGTTCGATTCCCAATAAAATGACCGTTTCGGTCCCGAAACCCTTATTTTTCTGGTTCTGGTCCATTTTTGTCCGGTCGCTTTCAAATAAAATAAGGGTTTCCATTTCCGTAACCGTTATTTTCAGGCTGTGGTTCCTATTTTTCGGTTCGATTCCCAATAAAATGAATAAAATTCCTTCCCGAACCCCATATTTTTCCGATTATGGTTTCTTTTTTTCGGTCGCTCTCAAATAAAATAAAATTTCCATAACCGTTGTTTTTAGGTTGCGGTCCTTATATTCCGGTTCGATTCCCAATAAAATGACCGTTTCGGTCCCGAAACCCTTATTTCTCCGGTTCTGGTTCATTTTTTTCCGGTCGCTCTCAAATAAAATAAAGATTTCCATTTCCATAACCGTTGTTTTTAGGTTGTCGTCCTTATATTCCGGTTCGATTTCCAATAAAATTACAGTTTCGGTCCCGAAACCCTTATTTTTTCGGTTCTGGTTCATTTTTTTCCGGTTACTTTCAAATAAAACAAGGGTTTCCATTTCCGTAACTATTGTTTTTCGGTTGTGGTCCTTGTTTTCCGGTTAGATTCCCAATAAAATGTCAATTTTGGTTCCAAAACCCTTATTTTTCTGATTCTGATTTTTATTCCGTTGGATCTCAAATATTATAAGGGTTTTCGTTTCCATGACCCTTGTTTTTCGGATCAATTCTAAATAAAACTACAGTTCTAGTTCCGAAACCGTTATTTTTCCGGTTCCGAAATTAATATAGTTTTTAATCTGGTTTTTCAGATTGCCCTCATGCCGGATAATAGAAGGAGTTAAAGGTTCCGGCATCCGACCACTTAAATTGTTCTTTAGATTTTGAAAATAGCAGAAATTCAAGTATTAAATCTCAGGCTATAGAAAGTTGAATAATAAGCTGGGATTCGACTGGGTCAAATTTAACGGGCTTCTCATTGAATTTTGGTCCACTAATCGACATGGGATAAGTAAAACTCAAATTATCTGAGTTCCTACTCTTCGGTCCCAGAAGATGAAAATGCGGTTCTGTTTCCTACTTTCGGATTCAAGTCCAAATAAATTAAGGTTTCTGGTTCTGGAATCTTTAAAGTTTTTTGGGTTTCGGTTTCTACATTTCGATTAGATCCCAAATAAACTAAGGGTGTCATTTCTGTACACCCAAATTTTTTCGGTTCCATTATAAGAAAATTCCGGTTCTGGTTCCGGTTCCTTCTCTTCGAGTACAAATAAAATAAGGGTTCTGATTTGGATCCCTTATTTTTTAAATTCCGGTTCCTACTTTTCGATTCGAAGTCAAATAAATAAGGGTTTCCGTTTCCATAACCCTTGTTTTTCTGTTTTGGTCCCTATTTTTCGGTTTGATCTCAAATGAAACTATAATGCTAGTTTCGAAGCCCTCATTTCTCAAGTTCATGGTTCCTTTTCTTCCATTAGATCTCAAACAAAATAAGGGTTTCCGTTTCCATAACCCTTGTTTTTCGGTTTCGGTCCCAAATTTTCAGGTCAATCTCAAATAAAATTGCAGTTCCGGTCCCGAAACCCTTATTTCTCCGGTTCTGGTTCCTTTTTTTTCGTTCAATTCCAACCGAAATCACGATCTCGATTAAGAAACCCTCAATCTCACGACTGGTTCAAATTTAAAGGGCTTTACATTAAATTTTGGTTCGCTAATCGACAGGGGATGAGTGAGACCCAAATTATTTGAGTTCCCGTTCCTACTCTTCGATTCCAGAAGATAAAAAATAGTGGTTCTGGTTCCTACTTTTGTATTCAAACCCAAATATAAACTGGTTCTGGTTGTGAATCCTTTAAATTTTGGGTTCCGGTTTCTATATTTCGATCAGAGCCCAAATAAACTAAGGATGTGATTTCTATACATCTAAATTTTTTCGGTTCCTGTTATTACTTTTTGGAACCATATAAGAAAATTAGGTTCCAGTTCTTACTTTTCAATTCAAACCCCAAAAAAATAAGGGTTTGCGTTTCCATAACCCTTGTTTTTTAGTTCGATCCCAAATAAAATTGCAGCTCCGGTTTCGAAACCCTTACTTTTCCGGTTTGGTTCCTTTTTTTCCGTTCGATCCCAACTAAAATTACGATCTCGCTTAAGAAACCCTTAATTTTTTCTGATCCTGTTCCTACTTTTTGTTTCCGAAATCAATACAGTTTCTTTCTCCAGTTTTTTACCCAAATAATAGAAGGATTTAAAAACTCCTGCATCCGATCCCTGAAACTGCTCTTTGGATTTTGCAAACTGTAAAAATTCAAGTACTAAATCTCAGGCTATAGAAAATTGAATAATAAGCTGTGATGCATTATCTCATGACTGGGCCAAATTTAAAGGGCTTCACATCGAATTTTGGTCCATTAATCGACAAGGGATGAGTGAGCCGAAATTTCACAGGCCGCTACGCCACAAATGAAGCACACTTCGTTGCTCGATTTCGTCCATATCATCCTTCATCTCCAACCCTCGGACGTATGGCCGCGAAGCGTAAACGCAGCCACGCACGCAGAACAAACACAAACGTACGGATACTGCGTTTAACGAATCGGTCGCGAAAACCCTCGCCCTCGCCTCGCCCTCACCCTGAAACCCTCCTCGGCCGAGCAAGGGGGAGCCCTTAAGTGTCAGGTAAGTGTGTAATACATCTGTACAGCCACATTAAATAATGGGGGAGATCCAATGAAAATCGAGGAGGGTGCTCTTAAGAGATTGCCTCTTTTAAATATTGATCATTTTCCTCAACTTCTTATATATATTTTCTTCCTTTCAAGTTCATCATCAAAATTGCTTTAAAGTCGAGACAAAAACTATTCTTATCAGGGAGTGGAATTTACCATGAATAATTTCATAATTCTGCTCAGAAGTGTTAATTTAACGTAGGGAAATCATGTAGAAAAAGACACCGTTCATTAGGGTTTCCTCTTGATACGCCTCGAAAATCTAACACAATGTGTACCCTATTTTGACACCCTTTAAGTCACGTAGAAAGTGCGCCATCTATAAGGGTTTCTTCTTGTTGCACCTCGAAAGTCAGATCCAATGGATATCCAATTTCGACACCCTTTAAATCACGTAGAAAGTGCGCCATCTATAAGGGTTTCTTCTTGTTACGCCTCGAAAATCAGACCCACTGGATATCCAACTTCGACACCCTTTAAATCACGCAGAAAGTGGCGCCATCTTTTAGGGTATCTTCCTGTCGCGTCTCGAAAATCGGATCCAACGGATAACCTATTTTGACACCCTTTAAACCCGAACTACATGCTTGAATATAATCTCACAGAGACTGAAATCAGGCATAAAATCGTCGGGTTTTTAAAATCCGTATGTTCTACCTGCCAGTGAAAAACCTTGTCGAAGGCATTCATATGTTAATTGGTCGAGCGTTCTCACTGGCATCGTTAATTCCCAATGAAAGCTATCGTCGAAAAGTACCCTCTCAAAACAGACATCCCTTACGGGCCACGTGACCTAGTGCAAGGGGTGCGTGGGGGGAAGGTTAGAGGACACTCAAATGTTGAAGCGGGTCCGAGGTAATAGTTTAATTGTGACGCGGTTAGGCCGTGTGTAAGCAGGAGGGTGAGAAAAATTGGTCTCGACGGATTGGCCACAATCGAAGCCGCCATTAAAAATCAATGATCCATGAAGCACGCCGTATGTGCCGATTTTAAATTCCGGACACCCCATGTGTCAAAACTGTAAACTTTGAAGATGGGAAAGAAGTCTTTCGAAATTGGGAGCTTCCTCAATTTAGGGTTCTCTGATTAGGAACTTTTTACAGAGGGCTAAAACCTACTAAGAAAAGGGCCTTTAAGTTAGGGTAATTGAAATATTAGTTAGCGAATATGATAGAAGTTAGGGGTTCTTCGAAATTAGGAGGTAGACGCTAAATCAAGTTAGGAAACCCTTAAAATTAGGAGCTTTAGGATTTTAGGGGTTCTTCAAAATTAGCGTTACTGTTATAAGCGTTTTCCGAAGTTAAGAGGGTTCCATTGTTAAGAGTCTCTGTAAATAAGTCCTTGAACAGCTGGTCCGGGAAATTCCTTTTTTAATTTTTTAGAGGCCATCATGGGAATTAATTTTTTGTTTCCTTCAACAAAAATTAAAAAATATTTTTAAACAATTTCAACAGAACAACTGATAAATTCTTACTTTCATTGTATCTAACCAAGAATTTAATATTCAATATTTATTGTTCACTTACGAGACTTTTTTGTGTTTCCTAGTTGCTTTATATTCTTTACAAGGTGGGATTTCTTATAAAAAGGTGGCTTTTTCGATGGTTTTCAACAACCTGGAGCAGATACTGTTTCTGACTTTCCACAAGTTAAGACTTCTAAATTTAACGTTTCCCAAAGTTGGGGACTCCCTAAGGTCAGATCAGATCGGATGACCCTAAGGTCATCTGTTTCCTTAACATGAAACCCTAAAACTGGAATGCTTTTCAACAATATGGGTGTAAAGGAACTCCCAAAAATAGCATCCTTCTGAAATTAGAGATCGAAGACAGGGAAACCCTAAAACTAAAACTTTCCGAAGTTGGAGCATTCCAACGTTTCTAACGTGAAGGTACTCCAAAATAAGGCTCCGAAAATAGGGCATTTTACTGCTTTCTAAAGGCTGGGAAGGTAGGACAAACTATTCCAAAAGAAAAACTTTTATTTGTGATCGCCGACGTTAAGGTTTCCTCAAAGTTACGCTGCTGAAAAATATAATCTTTGGGAAATCTTTCAAAAGCTTCAAAGATATGATTCCTTAGAAATCAGGAGCCTTCTGAAATCTGGTGTTTTCCAAAGCTACGGTCCCTTTTGAAGTCAGGGAAACCCTGAAACTAAAAACTTTCTGAATTTTGGGCCTTCCAACGTTTTTACCGTACAGGTCGCCCACCCTAGAAGTATATACTTTAAGGGTTTCCACCCGAGAAGTAAAAACTTTAAGGGTTTCCACCCGAGAAGTATATACTTTAAGGGTTTCCACCCGAGAAGTATATACTTTAAGGGTTTCCACCCGAGAAGTATATACTTTAAGGGTTTCCACCCTAGAAGTGTACACTTTTAGGGTTTCTCTGATGTTAGAAACGTCTTAAAGTTAAGAGACTTAAGTACGAATATCATTAAAGATACTAAGGGTATATTTGAAGATAGGATACCCTCTTCCAAAAGAAAATCTTTTAAGCCCACTATAAAACGATTTTTAATTTTAATCCTACATCTAGAGAAGTGCATGGCAGTACAAGCTCGTGTTCGTATTATACGAGTGTAAGCGTACATTAGCAGTTCGTTGCGGTAGGTATACTTATAGTGGCAGAAATTGTGTGTAGATGGTATCGCGCCTTCGCTTTGCTCGAGCTGCCTCGGGTGTTTTACCGGGTGTGTAACTCGACGACTCACTATCTAGGCCCCGTGGCTTGGTTGTGTACTCTGTACACTTTGGCGCGTTTGTTCGCAAAGAAAGACTGAGAGGGGGGGGGAGGTATACTTAAGAGGTGGGGGAGTGAAGTCCCTACAAGGGGGAAAGCGGCAGCCACGAAAAAATAAAAAGGGAAGAAGAGAGGCGAAAAAAGGATAGGAATGCGGATGCAGCGGGACGAAAATTTGCAAAATCGGCGGAATTGATTATTTTGATCCACCAATCAATGCCACTAAAAATAAGTTTAAGAAGTGAACAACAATTTAAGCACTTTACCACGTCAGAGATAACAGCGGTTCAGTAGTAAAATTTTAGGGAAAATAGGGAATTTCTTTTTCGAAAAAGAGGATTTTTTTTAAAAAAAAGGGGAAATTTATTTCTCTTAAAAATACCACAGAAGCCAGTAAAGGTTGATAAATCAAAAATCTTTTAAATTATGCGATAAACTTCTAGAATCTTCTAAAAGTCTCTGCCAGATTTTTTTTCCAGATTTTCGAAAAGTCTATAGAATTTTGAAAAGATTTCGAAAACAATTTGGAAAAATACTTTATGATTGTGGGAGTCTTTTCTAGTTTTTAGAGGGTTCTAAATTATTCTGAATTCTGGAAATTCTGAAGATCAGAATATTCTCGAGGATTCTGGAAGATTCTGAAACACTCTAGCATATTTTGTAGATTAAAGAATTTTAGGATATTCTTTAATATTTTGTAAAATTATGAGAATTTTGTAAGAATATGAGAATCCAACAAACTCTAAAAGAATATGGAAGAGTTCAGAAGACTGTACAAGATTCTGAAACAGTCTCGAATATATTTTGGAGAAATTTTAAAGATTATAGATAAGTTTTGAAAATTCTAAGAGATTTGAAAAATTTTCAGGAGTCTTTTGTAGATTTTAGAAGATTCTAAAAAATTATGGAGAATTTTTCAACCATTTAGAAGATTCTAGAAGGTTGTGAAAGAGTTCAGAATATTCTAGAGGATTTAAGACAATTCTGGAACAGTCTAGAATATTTAGGAGAATTGAAATAGATTTTGGAAATTTTGTTTAGATTGTGGAAGATTTTATAAGATTCTGGAGGATTTTGAGAGATTCTGAAGGATTTTAGAAGATTCTGAAGGATTTTAGAAGATTCTGAAGGATTCTGAAAGTCTAAATTTTTTGAAACATTTTAACAGATTTCAAATAAGTAATGAAGTTTTCGAAGGATTTTAAGAGCTTTTAGGAGTCTTGTAGATTTTTAAGGATTCTAAAAGATTCTGGTGCAGTCTCGTATTTTTTGTGGAATATTAAAAAATATGGGATATTCTTCAGGATTTTATAATATCAGATATTATTAGGGCTCAAGAGATTCTAAGAGATATGGCAAACATTTTGAAACTTGTGGAAGATTTTCGAAATTTGAGATATATTTTTAAGATTTTGGAGAAGTATAAGAACTTTCTGGACATTTTAAAGGATTTTAAAAATTTTATAAGATTATTATAGGAGAACCAAAAAAAACTCTAAAAGATTTTTAAAGGATTCAGAAGAATTTAGAACATTGCAGAAGATTCTGAAATAGTCTCGAATATTTTGGAGAATTTTTAGAGATTTTAAATACGTTTTGAAGATTCTAAAATATTGGAGAAAATTTCAGGAGTTTTTTCTAACCTCTAAAAGATTCTCGAAGGTTATGGAAGAGTTCAAAATATTTTACAAGATTTCAGAAAATTCTGGAACAGTTTATAATATTTGAAAAAATTTAAACATAGATGTCGAAGCAATTTTTGAAGATTAAGACGACTCTGAAGAGTCTGGAAGATTATGGATCAGTTTGAGATTCTAAAAGACTTTAACAGATTTGAATTTTTTTTTTAAACAGGAAAGAATGGAGAAGAATTGGGAAGATCTTGAAAGAATCTGGAGGATTCTGGAAGAATATGGGACAGTCATAGAATTTTCTGAAGAATTTTACCAAATTTCAAATAAGTTTTGAAGATTTTGGAGGATTCTAGAAGATTTTGAGGGTCTTTTGTAGATTTTGAAGGATTCTGAATCAATTTGTAAAAACGCAGAAAATTTTAGTCGGTTATGGAAGAGTTTAGAAGACTTAAAAATTTAAAAATTATAGAAAATTTCAGAATGTCCTACTCCCAAAAATGAGACCCTTCCTGGAAACAAGAAATTTTTTGGTAATCTTTGAAATCCTTGACAACTTTTGAAGTTCTTATGAAATCTTTGGGACACTTTTGAAATGGTTTGAAATATTTTAAAATCCTTGAAATTTTTTAAAACTTTTGGGAAATCTGAAATATTTGAAATCTTTTGAAATTTTTAGGAAATCTTTGAGACACCTTTGAAATGGTTTGGAATCTTTGAATACCCTGAATTCTTACGAAATTTTTGGAAAACCTTTTAAAATCCTTGAAATCTTTTAAAACTTTTGGGAAATCTGAAACATTTGAAATCTTTTGGAATTTTTGGGAAATCTTTGAAATCCTTGATATCTTTTCAAATTTTTGGTAAATCTTTTCAAATCCTTGAAATATTTTGAAACCTTTGAGAAATCTGAAATATGTGATATCTTTTTGAAATCATTTGGAATTTGTGGAAAATCTTTGGCATCTTTTGAAATTTTTGTCAAATCTCTGAATTCTTTGAAAATCCTGAAATCTTTTTAATATTTTATGTATTTATTTATTTATTTAATCAAATAAATTTTGGGTAAATCATCTGAACTCCTTGAAAAATTTAAAAATTTTTATGAAACCTTTGCAATCCTTTAAAATTTTTATGAAATTTTTGGGAAATCTTCTGAAATCCTTAACATCTTTTAAAATTTTTGTGAAATCTTTGGTATCCTTGAAATCTTTTTAAATTTTTTGGAAATCTTTTGAACTCCTTGAAAGTTTTAAGAGTCTTTTTCTTAAATATTTGACATAGTTTAAAATTTTTATGAAATCGTTGAGAAATCTTTTCAAATCCTTGTAATTTTTTGGGAAATCTTTGAAATTCTCTAAATCTTTTGAAATTTTTGAGAAATCTTTAGGAAATCTTTATGAATCGTTTAAAATCCTTGAAATCTTATGAAATTTTTGTGAAATCTTGAAATTTTTGTGAAATATTTGAAATCGTTTCAAATCCTTGAAATCTTTTGAGATTCTTGAAATTTATTTTATTTATAAATTTACGGAAAATCGGCCTTTAGTACAGAATAATGTGTTATCTGTAAACAAGATTAAACGAGTCGACAATTGCTCCACTTAAGCCGGAATTTTTATATTATTGTTAATCACTTTTCTTACAGAATTCCTAAAACTTGTCTCTGAGTGGTTAAATAAATTATTATTATTTGCTAAGGAACTTGCCTCTCTACAGAGCCTGCTGAAATTTGAATTTTTAAATTGAACTTTTTTAAAATTTTGTTAAATCTTTAAAATCTTTTGAAATATTTGGGATATCTTGACATTTTTGTGAAATATTTGGGAAATTTTTGAAATTTTTAGGAAATCTTTTAAATATTCTGAAACTTCGGTGAAACATTGAGAAACAAGCCTTTAAATCTTTTGAAATTTTTGAAAAATCTTTAGGACAACTTTGAAAAATCGTTTGAAATCCTCGAAATCTTTTGAAAGATCTTTGAAATCCCTGATATCTTTTGAAATGTTTGGGAAATCTTTTCAAATCCTTGAAATATTTTAAAACTTTTGGGAA
>JBAGKK010214223.1:0-22086 GCA_037177015.1 Euceroptres primus | reverse complement strand
GTTGAGCAAAAAGTAGAGGTTTAGCCCCGCTTAATAGGCATCAAAAAGGGCTGAAATCATGCATGTGTTATAAAAAGTTCTAAATGTTTACACTTAAAACTCGAAGGGTGAGTAGTGAGATGTTTTTCTTCAATCTTACGCCAAAACAGGACCCGAAAAGGTATTCCTACTTGTCAAACAACAACTTTTTATGTATTCACGTAAACATCAAAAATATTTTCGAAGACACTCATATTTCCGTGCATATGTAGTGAATATTGCATTAAAATAAAAATACCAAGGATAAGAATTGTACTTTTTGATTCTATCTTTAAGATCCTCGAGCATAAATTTTAAAGTACATAGTTCATTATTTATTACCCATGTGACTCCAAAATATGCCTCAGGCATGTGTGGACATCTCTTAAAGCCATTTTTTGGGTACATAATATTTTTTTACTCTGACTTACAATAATATAATCTAATTTTTACTACGGAACTTATTATGAGGTACTAAGATGAAGATTTGTACCAAGTTTTACAGTAATACAACCATTAGTTTTCATAATATAATCCATGGATACCAAAGTGCCCTGTCTGTGAAGAATTGCCCGTATATGTTTATATATATTCTTGGACATTGTTATAAAATTGAAAAAATTGTATTCACTGAAAAAAAGTATCTGGCAATAAAAAAAACACTTTTGTCGATGGGAATAACGTTCAAGAATGAAAAGGTAAACCATCCTGATTTTACGGATAAAAATGCAGCATATGGTTTTGGGGTTTTGAACATATAACCAATGAAGTTCTTACATCCGGATTAGTGAGGAGCGTAATCACTCGACACACTTGAAGCAAAGGGAACGAAAGGGTCATGGTCTGATGGCGATCAGTCAAAACAAAGGGATAGAAAATCTAGTTGCACGGATGGCTGACCGAGTGGTTGACGAGATCACTACCGTTCTTCCGTGGACGATTACTCTTAATCGAACCGAAGAACCCTTCAATATTCTACACATTCGCATTCACGCAACTATATATAAACATACACGTACACAAATTCACACAACTATATATAAACATAAACATACAAAAATTCACACACTGACGAGCTAATACATTCCAAAGTCCGCGACAGGCATTTCTCGACGTGGTCATGTTCTGCGCTCATGTGTTGTTCATGCTCACACGCGCATAACTCTGATCTAATTACACAGTAAAGAGACACCGTGGAACGGTCGTTGCTCCTGTAATGATACACGTGAAGCCTCACCAAACTTTTTTTTCATTCGCGATTTCTGCGTGACATCGGACTATCCGACTTTCACGAATTTCCGGAATTTAAAAGCGAATGTAACTGCTGCGGGAAAGAGCAATTTTGACTACACGGAAGGGAATATCCATTACGTAATAATAAAAATTACGTAACATTTTTTTACGACATTCATGGACTGCCTCAAAGCTGCGGGCTTTTACCGGTGAAAAAAAATGTATTCTGCGAAAAGTTTTTTCGAGGTTTTTGGCAGAGTGTAATTAATTACGGTTTTTAAATTCAGATTTTAATTTGTATTTTAATTAAGTCATTTAAAACATTTAACACTATAAATTGTGGCACTCTTTGTATAATAGTAATAAAGAATGCCACAGGCAAGGTAAGAAAAAAACACATGTACTTTTAAACATGTGGAGGAAATCGTAGAAAGTTCGCTTGATTAGCTCGATTAAAACAAACGAGAAAAGTAAGGATATATGCGTGGAATCGTGTCGAGTTCGTTGTGTACGCGATCCACAAAGCATGCATTGCCTACAGCCGGAAGGAAGAAGTTTATTTGCCTGTCGAGATGCAAAAAACACAGAAATCATGAAGATGTTCTGCTCGGTTTCTACAGCCGCCCACAATAATTCTTCAAGTTTATATACAGAAAATAGAAGAGGGAAAGGAAGTCACGAAAGAGGATATTCCGAAAAAATAAATAAATTTATATAAGTGATGTTTAATGAAAGATTTTAAAATTTCTAATCTTCTGAAGTTGGTTCTATTAGGAATGAATTTTTGTAAATTTTCACTGTGAACGATACTTTAAATTACAGTTTACAAGCTTAAATTTACTGCAAATGCAATAGGCAGTAGACGCCGGTATGACTGCACGTGTTGGGATTCTCACCCGTAAAATAAGAGCTTCTTCTCTCTCGCTTTTGAGAAAGGTGGTTGTTAAAGAGAGAAGATACAAAAGGGTGAAGGTTCGCAAATAAGCGAGTAAAAGAGGAAATGACTGATGCAGGCACACTCTGCGAGATGAATGCATATTCTGCCTTGGCGAATCTCGTCAGATACCCTCCCAGGCATCAAATGATCAAATTAACGACGAAAATATACCTTGAGTATTTGCCCATTACGTAATAAGCAAATATTAATATAATTACTTTAAAATCCAACTGTAGAACTTGATTTGGATAACTAATATTACAAAAATAGATTCTAATTCATAAAATATTTCAAGGATTTTTTAAGGAAAATTAAATTATAAATGTAAAAATATAGTTCATATTTTTACACCTGTATTGGACTGTACATGTTACAGACACTCAATTTTTGCAATTACATCGAAGCGATGTCGTGTCACGGAATCTCCATCAACGTTATACTAGATATTAACGTTATTATCGTTATTAACGTTGGCTTTCAACGGTATTCGTAATTTCTATAACTCTATACAGAATCCAATTCATTCAACTTTCCTCTGTCACTTTTGCAATGGGATGAAATCGCAATCGTACTGCCGTAAACTCTTTAATAGACGAAAGGCATTCGAGCAGTAATTAAAAGAATTAAAAAGAACGTTGAAATCCAGGAGCATCCCGTGCCTCGTCTGGTTTCACCACCACAAAACATTTCCAAGCTTGAGAAAAATTCCCTCGTCAAGATATCTCCTTTTTTTCTTTTTCTCGACCTTTCCACACAAGCATTTTAAAAATATAACTAGTAAGCTATTATCGAGTAAAAAAAGATTCTGTATACAAATGCTTCCGCTAAGGAGATTCCTTATTCAATTTTCAAAATTCCGGACTTAAGATTCGAAATTGAATTCAACATTGAACAAATTGTATTTCTCAAAATCTACTATACACTGTTAGAAATATTAGTGTTATTTTCATATACAGTTTGTATTAAATTTCAATCGCTTTTAGCGTATTACGAAATTAAAATCCCTATTCACGAACTATTCTTTGCTAATTTTTGTCATATGGAAGTTTACTATTGCAGGAATGATAGCGGTTGAGTAGTTCAATTTCAGGGGTAATAGAGGGATATATTTTCGAAAAAGGGGACTCTTTTTTAAAAAAGGAGGAATTTTTGAATTAAAAATACCAGGAAAATGAATAAATAATAATAAATGGAATGTCCATAGAAGCAGGAAAGAAGGAAAAAATTAATTTCAATGCATTTTGGAAGAGGCAATACATTTGTGAGGAAAAATTAGTTTCGGTCCAAATTATTTGTCTAATAATAATTATTTTGCATTTTGTTTTATCTTTAATCTTACTAAATATTCGTAATTTTTATCCAATCTTAATAAACAATAGCTCATTTTGTTCATTGAAACATTCTCTACAATTCTGTTCGTTGAAGTTTATTAAAAATAATTTTTTTATGATTTCTTAAATAAACAAATTTTGGACAGTCTATAAAGTTTCTAAACAAATTATTTTAATTAAAATTCAACGAACAGAATTGTAGAGAATATACCAATGACCAAAATGAGCTATTGTTCATATTCAAATTAGATAAAAATTACGAATGTTTACTAAGATTAAAGGAAAAGCATAAAATGTCAAATAACGATTATTAAACAAATAATTTTGATCCAAACTAATTTTTCCTAAGAAATGTATTACTGCCTCTTCCAAAATGCATTTAATTTATTTTTTGTTTTTTCCCCCTGCTTCTATAAACCGTTCTTAAGATTCAGGTTTTATCAATTTAGACCAATATTGCTTAAAATTAAAACAAAATTTTACTGAATTTAATCCAAAACATTTTCAGGTGTAACAATTTTAAGTATTCTTTTTTACTTTTACTTTTACTTTTAATAAAGTAAATTAAAAGTTTCTTAAATAGCGATAAACAATTTTTAAACCATATTCAAATCTTTGTTTTTAAATGATATAAAAAAATTTAATAATAGTTGACAGCAATCGACATTTTTGAATCTAATTCCATTTTTTCTTGAAAGAAAAACTTGAAAAACTTCTCTCTAAATCTGAATCAGTCAAAATTTTCACTGATTTCCTTCAGTGAACCATTTCTAGCTAATTCATCAGTGAATTTTGACTGAATTTCAGTGAAATCTACTGAAATTCAGTCAAAATTGACTGATGAATCAGCTAGAAATGGGTCACCGAATGAAATCAGTGAACATTTTGACTGATTCTGATTTAGAGAGTTCGAAAAAAAGGGTAAAAAGAGGAAAATATCTCAATTTAATGGATTTTAGGGGATTTTGAGAAACATAGGGCTAAAATGGGAATAGGGGGAAAAGGGGAATAGGGAGAAAAAGAGAATAGTGGACTGACTGTGATCCCTGTTATTGTTAAAGACTGATCTTTAAGAACAATTTTTCCTGCCCGCACAAAAGAAAAAAAGGATAAAGTCTATTACATAGATTCCAGGGTAAAAACTATCTGCAATAAAAACTAACTTCAAAGGATACATGTTACCCCGGAATCTAGGTAAACTTTATCCGTTATGTTTACATTTTCTGCGAGGACAGATTTTTTTTGAAAGATGTGAAGTTGTCTAAATAAAAATGTATTTCTCTAAACAACGATCTGCAACACATTTCATCAGTGTTGCCAATGGCCGGGAAATTTCCCGAAATCCGGAAAATGTTGACGTTCTCGGGAGATTTTGCGTGAAATGAAAATATTCCGGGTAATTCCGGGATTTTTGAAATTTATGGTACTTTTCACGGTAATTACTGGTGAAATTCTAAAATTTACATAACTACCAGTTAATTAATCAGTCATTTTTCGGTAGTTTAAAAAAATTTCGGAAATTACCAGAAGTTTCCAGGAAATTACCAAGGTTTTTACATTCCGGGAAAAATTGGGATTTTCTGTGTGCATGGTTGGGAAATTTTAAGTTGGCATCCCGGCAACACTGCATTTTATCTTTTTTTTTTTTCTGTGCTGCTTCTCCTTATTTGATTCCTTTTCTCAAAATTGCAAACAATTAAAGTTGAAATATTTCATGTGGTCAATTTGACCCGGATTTATGGCAGTCAAGGTAAAAAATCCGTTTGAAGAACCATAAATACGTAAGTGCACTCGAAAGGCATAAAGTCGCGCAAACTGAATTCGAGATGGTCGTTTTTCTTAATCTCGTGCACGCACGCCACAGTCCCGGCCCTTGAAATCGTAGTAGGCGGGTACCTGGACATGTAGATTTACATCGATTCGCGAACTATAGCCACCCTTGGTTCAAGTCAAGGAATGTTCACTGCTATAGTTCATGCATTGGCCACATTCCTCTCCCATGCCTTGAACGCTCTTCTTCCTTCATCTCTTTCACTCAACACAACTTCGCTTTTCTTGAATGTATGTTCAGGGCATGTGTCCTATAGTTATAAACTCCATGGACCAGTCCAGCGAAGGTCTCGAACTGCCCTTCGATTTGAACAATACATTTATAACCACTTTCCCTTTCAACGATCGACTACTCGGCGCCAATCATTCGCTCAATTTGTCGATTTAGCGCTCCGAAAATCGATATGCTTCTATTTACTTTTACTGGAATACTTCAAAAGCTCGACAAACAGTTTCGAACTATTAAGAATAGTTACGAATTAATAAAATATTTGAATAATTTTAGCGACTTCTTTTTAAAATTTCGCATTTAAAATATATGCTATTCTAATGCTTCTTATTATTATCCCAAAAAATAGAGCTGCTATTAAAACCGATTTTTGGGTCCAACGAAGTTAACAAAAGAGGACCTCTCCTGCTGGGATGGAATATATACACAGAAAAAAGTAAGGATAAAATTTGTTGCAGGTAATTTTTTAAAGGAATAAATTTTTACTCAGACTTCACGTCTTTCAAAATAAAAGTGTTGTCATCGAAAAACAAAATAAAATTTATCCGATATTTGGGTAAAATTTATCCTGTGAAGTTAATTTTTGTTGCAGGTAATTTTCACCCTGGAATCGAGGTAAATTTTATCCTTTGTTTTTTCTGTGCAAACAATACATACCATACAAAATATTGGTAACAAGAAAAGAAAATTAAATTAGTAGTATAGTCAAATTAGCAGCATGGAGAACTTTGCCTTAAAATGTTTGGATGAACGTTTCTTTTGAAGCCCTGAAAAGTTTTCAGCTGAACTCTTAATCAATTTTTATGTCCAGGAAGTTGGCAATGCCAACCTTAAATTTCGAAAAAATGAAAATTGTTCTGAATTGTGCTAGATTTGTGCTCTATTGGGCCGTAAAAGATTTTTTGAAAAAATGAAAATTTGAGCCCAAAAATTAGAAAAAAAAACATTTTTTTATGTTAATCTCGCCAATTGATTTTTTCGAAAAAATAAATGTTGTGCTGGGAAGCATAAAAAGTCACACAAAAATGTATAGAGAGCACAATAATTATATCTAATGACAAATTGCACTCAAATTCATATTTTTCAAAAAAATGCAATCTTTTCGAACTTGGAACGCGTTTTTTACCCAAAATTTTCAAAATTACGAATTTCAGGAATCTGAAGTTTGTGCTGAGTTGTGCTAGGCTAGGACAATAATTATCTCTCATGACAATTTTCACTGGGATTAATATTTTCCAATAAAATGCAATCTTTTTGGATTTGGAATAAATTTTTGACCAAAAATTTTCAAAAATACGAATTTCAAAAATCTGAAACTTAATAATTATCTCTAATGACAAATTGCACTAAAATTACTATTTTCTTAAAAAAATGCAATACATATTTTTGGACTCGGAATAAATTTTTGGCCCAAAATTTTCAAAAACACGAATTTCGAAAATCTAAAACTTGTGCTGAGTTTTGCTAAGCTAGCACAATAATTATCTGAAAAATTTC
Source organism: Euceroptres primus (assembly GCA_037177015.1). Classification (NCBI taxonomy): domain Eukaryota; kingdom Metazoa; phylum Arthropoda; class Insecta; order Hymenoptera; family Figitidae; genus Euceroptres; species Euceroptres primus. The sequence continues at coordinate 15,011 of JBAGKK010214223.1, read as the reverse complement.
ACTCAAATTCATATTTTCCAGAAAAATTCAATCTTTTTGGACTTGGAATAAATTTTTGACCAAGAAAAGTCACATTTTTTAAACTTTGAATTATTTTTTTTTGAATTTGGACTAATAATTTATATTTTATTGGTTTTGGAAGATGCCTTTTTTCTTTCCTCTATTTTTATTTTAGTATTTTAGATTTTGATTGAGGGTGGTTTATCCAAATTTGGTCGTGAATCTGATTCTTAATATTTTTTACGGAGATTTCTTGGATCTTTGGTAATTGTCAATTTGATTTTGGACGTTAATGTTAGAATTTTGATTTTGAAATTTTCAGGATTTAATTTCTTTCTTTGAATAATTTTATAATTATTTTTGTATCCAAAATTCACAAAAATGCGAATTTTGAAAATCTGAATCTTGATAGGCGAGCATAACAACATCGCATGAACGTTAGAATTCTCTCACTGGCGGAAGTGTTTATTTCCATGATTGTATCAATTGTTGCTTTGTCACACCAACCAATTGATCAGTGCTCAGGGGTGTAAATTCAGATTTTCGAAATTCGTATTTTTGAAAATTTTGGGTCAAAAACGCGTTCTAAGTTCAAAAAGATTGAATTTTTTTGGAAAATATTAATCCTAGTAAAAATTGCCATTAAAGATAATTATTGTTTCAAAGTTTTGAATTTCGTAATTTTGAAAATTTTGGATAAAAACGCGTTCCAAGTTCAAAAATATTGCATTTTTTTGGAAAATATTAATCCCAGTGATTAGAGATAATAAACAATGTGAAAAATTTTGAGGACATCTTAAACATACTTTTTTCTGAAGATGCACTATCTGTTAGATATTTCAGCAAAATAAACTCAATAGATTTTTTTTTACAAAATATGAATGTTTAAAAAAAACAGAGCTGCCCCACTTCTCTGTAATTTTAGGATTCTGAAAGCCAAAAAAAAAATGTTTTTTAATTCTTTGAACTATCCAATTTGAGAATTCAATAGCAAAAACCCGATCACGATTTTTTTTTTGCAAAAATGGACATTCATTATCGCTTTGTTTTCCCTGAAAAACACACAATGTTAATTAACAAATTTATATCTCTTAAACTACTTGTCGTAGGATATTCGCTATGAGTTCATTTGAAAGCTTATTTTGTGCTCTAAATCAAAGTCTTGTACACTTTTTACATATTTCTTAATCGAAAAAAAAAAGTAAATTGATTAAGAATTCAGCCTCGAATTTTTCAAGGCTTCAAAAGTTTGTCCAACCAAACATTTTAAGAGAAAGTTCTCCGTACTGCTAATTTGTTCTAGCAGAAATCCTAATTTGACTGCACTTGAATTTTTGTGTAGATACAAAAATTCCATGAGTATATGTAAGGCAAGGCATTAGTCCGCAGAGCCACTCTATCGCCCGAAAAGGAAATAATCTAAGAGACATTTAAACTTCAATTAAGGACCCAATACTTGCATAATTCGAGTTAGACTCAGCACTTATAAATTACAAATAAAAGTAAAATTTATACTGGATAATAAATTGTGCCAGAGAAACCAAAGCCTAGATGGCTATCTGGGTCAGGAAATATCCCGAGTGCCCCATGGCCTATAGGGCAAAATATGTTAACGAGCAGTAGAATTAATAGATCGAAATCGCATGCCTAAATAAAACCTTTCACATACGAATTCCCGAGCTGTGTCGTATTATTAACAAACTGCAGGAGTCACAGTATCACTTGAATCAGAAGAAACTGATATGTTATTCAATAAAATAATTGTAACAATAAAAAAATCAAAGATATTGTTAATGTTATTATTAAGATTAATATATTAATGATTTGAGGCCTTTGCGGTTAGTTTATAATTAATATTCTAACAACGGTTCAAACAAATCTCTATTATAATTAACATTCACAGTAAATCGTGGGATATTATTTTAATCGGCAGCAATATTATTTTGATATGAAGTTGATCTTTTATTCTATTGTCACAGTCTTTTGTTTTTACAGTTCTCATTTTGCTGCAGATTAAAATGATACCTTGGGATTTTCTGTGTTAATGTTAAAAATAAAATTAGTAGATTTATATTTGTACCTCAAGCTTTGAATTTCGAAAGCTTAAATTTATTCAACATTTACCGTATGCAAAAATTCCGTTGTGAATTCACTCCGCATTTAGAAAAAAGCTTTTTACATTAAATAAAGTTTTTTAAATCAAAAATATAATTACATTGCTAAGGAATAAAAAAAAACATTTGTTTCATTTAAACAAATATTATTTGAACAAAAAAAAACTTTTTTTCTGACTAAAAAAAATGTTTTTTTATACATATAAACAAATTTCCATATAGAATCAAGACAAAGAGGTGAAAAACGATTTTTTTAGTTGAAAATAAGTTTCCTGTGAGTGCATGTGAAATCCATAGACACAGAATTTCTATGCAAACTTTTCACACAAAATTTTCATATAGAGATCGATATGAAATTTTGATATATTATATTCAATTCCGTTCCGATTCGGCGGTTCTATTTTTAAACAAACAAAGGTAACAAAATAATTTTTTTTCAAAATTTTGAAAAAATTACACATAAGAGATGTGCCCATTCATATTTTCTATCACTATTTTAAGTTTCAACTTGATATCATTGTTTCTTTAAAAATAGGACCACCGAATATTTTCTATACCCCGTCGGTAATTCGTGACATCATAATGTATCACACCCCCTTAAATCATATAGAATAAGGAATTTCCATGTGGAATTCTCTTATGAATAAGCAAAGGCATTTTATATTAATATTTTATATGGAATCCCGCATGGAGTTTTGCTCGGAATTCTGTAAAGTATTTCATACGAGATTTCCTTATGGAATTTCTGAATAGAATTCTATATGAATTCTATACGCAATGACATTTTATATTAATTCTCATCCATAAAGAATTCCATAAAAAATTCCGCGCAGAATTCTCTAACTAAGGTATTACATACGGGATTTTCGTATGAAATTTCTTTGTGGGATTTCATGAGGAGTTTTACATGGAATTCTTTATGGAATTACATGTAGAATTCTACACAAAATCGAAATTTTATAAAGAATTCTATAAATTTCATGCTAGGTTTCCATGTCAAATTCAATATGAAATTTCCATAAGGGATTCCACGTGGAATTCGATAAAGACTTCAGTATGCATTGTATATATGGACTAGAATTCCAACATAAAATATCTGTTGGTAATAATAAAAAATTCCATAAGTTCCAATCAGGATTTCTATGTGAAATTCATGGAAAGTAATTTGATAAAAAATTACTCTCTAAATCTGAATTAGTCATTTTTCACTGATAAAATTGCGTCGATTCGTTTACAAAATGATTTAGTAACCATTTTTACTAATTTTTAATCAATAATGAAAAATTCACAGTGAATTCAAATTCAGTACTGTAGCTAAAGTGAATTAATAGTATTTCACTGTGAATTACTCACTATTGATTAAAAATTAGTAAAACTAGTTACTACTATCGGTTTCACAATGATAGAGCCCTGGTTTTTTCTCACTTTGCACGCTAATAGCGACCAAACTAAAGGACGAAAAAATTCCGCACGAATAATAACAATAATAATATATTGTTTTAAAATTTTTTAAACAATTATTGTTTAAACAACCTAACAAAAAATTAATTAAAACTGACTTCTTTTTGGACCCATATTTCAGGCTCATTTAGGGCTCTACAAATATCGTGAGGCTAAAATTATGTGAAAAGAAACAATCGGGTCCATAGAGTTTGTTGAAAACTTGACTTCGAAAAATTGTTTAAAGAATAATGGTTTAAACCATTTTTTTGTACTTTTCTCATTATATTTGTAGAGCCCTAAATGAGCCTAAAATTATGTGAAGAGAAACAATCAGTTCCATAGATTTGTTCACTTAGTTTTTATAACGTTAAGCTGGCATAACCATATGTTAATAATGTTAGCATATGGTTATTGGTTACTTGTAACTGTTGGGTTATCATTAATAAACAAACAAATTAAATCAAATCAAATCAAGAAAGAAAAACCAGACGACTTCCAGTGCCAGATATTTAGAGATCCCTAAATCAACCTAAAATTAGGCCGAGCTCATAAATTTGTTGAATTAATTTTTCAAAAAATTGTTTAAACAATTTTTTATACTTTTCTCCTTATATTTGTACAGCCCTAAATGAGCCTGAATTTATGTGATGAGATAGAATAGGTTTTATAAAGATGTCAATATATTTTTCATAACGATAAGCTGTCAAAACTCTACTATTATTAAAAAATAATAATTAATTAATGGAAAGGTGGACGAGTTTCGCTTCACGATATTTGAAGAGCCCTAAATGAGACTGAAATATGGGTGTAAAAAGAAATTAGTTTTAACTAATAATTCGTTAGGCTGTTTAAACAATAATTGTCTAAACAATTTTTTTTACTTTTCTCATTATATTTGTAGAGTCCTCAATGAGCCTAAAATTATGACATTAGTAGAAATTTGTTTAATTATTTTTTTAACCACTTTTACAGCATGGTGGTGCCAGCTTAACACTAAGCCAGCACAAACGCCATTTTTTCCAAAAAAACGTGGAGCCCAAAATTTCGCAAGAGGGGCTTAAATTAGCCCTAAATTATGACGTAGGTTAAATCTCTATATGACAATAGTGTTCAGTCAGCTTAACATACCTCAAATATTATATTCAAACTTAATATTTTAAGAATTAGTGTACGGAGTTTCAGATTTTTCATTCAGTTTACACGAAATACCTGTTTCAAGATAAGTGAACAAAGTCCCGCTTTTTCCATGAGTTCCCGAAGGTCTCTCAACTTCAATCCACTGTTACTTGAAAACTAATGGTTAATAAAAATTGGGGAAATTACTATGGTTTGTCCCATATTTTATCCAACTGATTATATACCGGGTTATAATTCCATTTATAAAAGAATTAAACCGTGTACCTACACGGAAAAAAATCGGTTGAATTAACAGAAGTCGTTTGTTGAAATAGGAACAGATTTTTTCTGTTATATTTACAGAAATTTCTGTTAAACTTATGGTTGGTAAATTGAACACATATATCTGTAGAATTAACAGAAATGTCTGTTAGGTTCATGGAATTCTAATTTTTCTTAAAAAAATATTAACCTAACATGTCTGGTTAAATTTACTAACCATCCGCGAATTTAATAGAAATTTCTGTAAATATAACAGAAAAAATGTCCCTATTTCATTAGATGACTTCTGTTAATTTTACAGATTTTTGTTCCTCCGTGTAGCAAATGAATTTAAACAAATAATTATATCTGGAGGTCGGAATTCCTACTTTTTTAATTCCATCGATGCCAATTACTCATCATGAGCAAACTTTCCCAGAGCTCTGGGCTGAATAAATCAAAGCGTGATGGAGATCGCATAATCGCGAGAGAATTAAAGCGCAAAGTGGCGTCCTCGAAACCGAGGCCATTAGCCTCGGGATGTCCCATTGAAAGTCGGACACTTATAATTGTCGAATGTCTAGACTCAAATCCATTGGATTTCAAATCTGAGGGTTCGTACGATATAAAATAGTAGAGCCGTATCAGGTAGGTGTAGTGTAGTTAAATGTGGGAGCGTCTTAGGTCAGACATAATAGTCTGTTGGGCTGCAGGTTAAACTGGCGGCAGGCGAGCAGGTTGGAACGGGTTAAAGGAATGCCGCGGGAGTAAAAGAGAGCAAAGGACCTGAAAAGAAAGGCAGAAGGTCTCTATCTTTTTCCATCTCGCTTACTGTCCCTTTTTTTCCCTCTTCTTTTTTACGCCCCTTTCCTCCCACCATCCATGGAGCCAGTTCCTCCTCTCCTCACTTCACTTTCTCTCTTTCGTTTTCTCGCCCTATCATTCCTCCCTCGTGGAGACTTTCTGTCACTGTTGCCTCGTCCTCTTTCAGGGCCGTAATCACTGCCCTTTTTTACTCACTCACAAATCTCTTATTTACTTTTTCAAATATTAAAATTGATTATACGTCTTCTTACACAGAGTTTTTGTGATATTTCTTTGCGACACATTCATGTCATTATTTGAGAGGGAGTAGAGGCACTCGCATCTGGTCAGACATTGCTGACTTTATATAATATGAACTATGGCTGACTGAAAACCGATTTTTCCACTGCAAGATTAGCTTCTTTTCTATAATTGAAAGTGTAGATTTTTATTCTCTTAGATCGTAAAGAGAGTTGGATGTAAATTCAAATTTTGTATATATTAATAGAAATCTTATTAAGTATTTACACTGACAATTAAAAAATTGGATGCAGACTATGTTATAAGTATAGACTTAGGTCAAATAAAGAACAATGTTTGAAACACTCTTTATAAAATTTAAATTTAAGAAAGAAATTGTTTTTGCAAGAAAGTAAAAATTCAAACATCCAAAAGAATCCAATAAACATATTTATAAAAAAAATCCTGACGGACCTATGTTCTTTTTTAGTCTTAAGTCAATGCAAAAAAACATCAGTTTCTTTAAAAAGGACGTAAGACAAGACAAAATTTTCTTTATGAATTTTTGTTGTATTTTTTGGATGTTTGGATTTTTACGTTCTTGCACAAACAATTATTTCATTTATGCAAAGGTAACACGAAATCATACTTCAAATATAATAAACAGACACATTAAGCCCAGACTTTGATACTGTTCTAGAAGAAAAATGATTTTTCTGAGAGTGGTTCTTAGTCACCCAAAAATCATTTCATTTTACTTGGTAAATTTCAGTGAGTTCATTTCTTTTATTTGAGATAAAAACTTATTTAATTTATTTGGCAAATGTTATATTATAATATTTGAATATTTTGTAGTTGCGTCAAAAATGTGCTCCAGAGTGAAAATTAAAACTTAAAAAATTAAATTAAAATTAAACATAAAACCACGAAATATTTTCCAAAGATACTGGAGATTTCTTACAATCTATAAAATTCAGTCATTTCTTAAAAGATTATTTGAAATTCAGGATGGTCCTCTTACATCTAATCGAGCTTTGCTCTCATTCGTTTTGTCTTCGCGAAAGAGGCAGCGCCAAGGGAACGATCTTACAGAAAGGGGGGCAGAAGAGGGGCAGGGGGAGGTAGATTTTAAGGGGTATTAGTCATTTGAGACACCGCCTATAGTCTTGTTCCTCTTCTTGGACCATTCCTCCTCACTGAAGCTGTCCCTCTCGATGCACTCGCTGCACGGTCTCCAGTATTATTTACATTGGAATCTTGATCAATTCCTGGCTAGAGTTCTCCAAATGTTTTTCTTCTCACGGTGCCTCTTTCTTGTCCCTTTCAGACCCCAAAGATTCTGCGATCCCAATGGAATTCGCTCGATTCCTGATATCACCCGCTACGGATATTTACTCTCAATTTTAGGCCAATCGGATTAACCCGAATACGATACTCCTGCAGAGTCCTCTTTTCGAATAACCCAATCGGTTGGAATTTAATTTTGGTCTATGGGGAATCCAATTCTGGGTTGAAATGAAATTCCTTTAAGAAGTGGATTCTCGAGGATTTTATACTCTTTTACGTTTAAAGAGTATTTTTAGATACAGAAACCCTTTTTAGAGATTTTAAGCGCTTTCTATAAACTTAATGGTTGCGCGATAATTATCGTTAATTAATCAATTTATTTTCTACGATCTACGTCGATAATAGTATCTTTTGATGATTATAATGTGGGTAGGTTCCATCTTCATCAGAGAGGTCAAGGGAATTTCGTGTTTTTTTTTTATTTTTATAATTAACACTCGAACCCTGAAAAGTGCTTTAGGAGAGAGGCAGATAATGATGCGAGTTGATGTTCTGTTACGAGTAATTAGAGCTCGACGGTGGCCCAATGTGGCAAAGTTAAAAATGGCTCCTGACTCGCTCAAACATAAATTTTCTCCCGCAAACATTGGAATTGTGCCTCGAAAAGGTAACCACTCGCTAACCCCCCAACGTGTTTCCGGCACGTTCGCCATAAACGCAACACCGCCCTTGAAGCGAATCCGCACCGTTAGTTACTTTATGCGCGCATCGATTTATCCATAAATATGCACGTGTATACGCAATCGTTCCTCCTTTTAATCTTCTCCTTTCTCCTCGACACCTATTTACTACTTTCCTTAACAGTACACATTAAAATCCCCTAAAATATTTAATGATAATAATCTGTTTTTTACGATTATCATTAAAGAATATAAACTACAAATTAGTTTCATTTTCACCTAAACACTATAATAAATTATCCAAAAAAGGAATGTTTTGAAATTAATTCAAATTTTATACAAAAAACAAATCAAGATCAGTCTTATGAAGGGAATGGAAATAAATATCGACAAAGGCTTCGACCGGATTATAATGAGATGATAATGTATTGAGAGTCCCGAGTTCATCGCACGATAAAATGACTGATAAAACTGACACATAATCTGATCGATTTTCGAGTATGTTGTCCAATAATCGAACTGGGTTTTAAGGTTTGATGTTTTGTCTAATGAATTTTTTAGATCAGATTGAAGAACAAAAAATTTATCCTTAGGATCCTGACCCTTTGTCTTTTCATTTTTTAATATTTTTTTTTGTTTCTGATCCATGCAGGATTCTTTTTGAATGAATCACCGGCAGACGCAGTGGTATATCACGCGATGACGTGTGAACGCTCACCAAATAGGAAAAAAGAAACAGTTTCCACCTTGGAGCAATATTTCGACAGTACTGATCCCTCGTATACTATAATTTCAGGATCACCTGACACATTTTGCTATTTCGCCTTATTGTTGGTCATATTTCACACGAGGGCCGACGAGAACTGAAAAGATATTTCTGCTCGTATTCCGAGATGGTTTCTGAATAAGTTATAAAGTGAGGATTTAGCTTTATTATGTAAATTGATTAAATCCATAACTGGTGCTTCAATGCTTAAATTGATTAAATTGAATAAAATTTATATGAGTGACTGAAGAAAATGCAAAATTGCAAAATATTATAAAGCTCTTTTATTCCTAAAATACAGAGTTAATCAAATTATTCATTGTGAGGAGGAGGAAACTGCAATCTGTTTAGTATCTTACAAATGTGAACGTTTAATGGATTCCAAATTTAAATGCTTTTTGTTTAAATGCGTTTAAAGTTCGTTTGTTTTATAAATTTCTCATCGCGTGTGACTTGACTATTATACATCGAGGCTAAAACGTCTGCTAAGAATCATTTATCGGTTTCTCGATGCCTGATACCTACAGCAGACAGACATAACAGTCGAGGTTTTTTTCCCCGTTGATCAAACGATCGCGAAACTCTATCAACCAATCCCAAAGCACGTACATTCAACAAGCTTCTGCGGGTGTAAAAATAGCCTTTGCTTTTTGCTTTCCAATATGCCCATATTCTCTACTCTGTTTTCATCTCATGATCTCATTTTAAAACCTTCTGTTTACTGAAATGTTTATTTTTTAAGATCTTCCGAAATTCTGGGAAATTCTTCTCCTTCTTCCTGCTTTAGAACTAAACCAACAGAATTTTCCGTGCTTAAATTTATTATATTTTAACTTCCTTCTCATGAATGAAAATGGTTTATACTTTAAAGCGACAATAAGAACTGGAATTGTGGTGAGAGAACTTTTGTGAGCGTCCGAGAACTTTTATGTTTTTCACTGGAACTGAACTTTATAAAAAATAAATAAAAAATAGATAAACACATGCAAAGAATGGAAGCCATTTGCAAGGAATTTTTCAGTGCACACCCCAGCTAACATATTTTTCCTGAAACTACCGCAGAGAAAACACGTATTTCGGACACGTGTTGGTACGTAGGGTCGAGATTCAGAATAACGGGAACCGCAAAACGGAGAGAGAACTCTTAATTAACACTTGTATCTCGCGTGGCGCTAATGTTGCTTTTTTTTTGCTTCACCTACGCCCCACTGCACAATACGCTCTTCACACCAATTCAACCACGCTCAGCAAATTCACACGCCCTTCGGGTTCTGAAGCGCCAATTTTTCAAAGTGATAAACTGTTTAATTTCAAACTTAATGAAGCAGAAATGTCTTCAAACAGGGCAGAGTCCCTTGAAAGCAGAGGCCGTTTATTAAATAAGTAAATAATTCAATTTTAGTAAGACGTACAAATTTTTAAGTTGTAGGGAAAAGAAAATTAATTTCGAAAGCTTTGAAATTAAAATCTGAAATATCGAACTTTCAAATGAACAAAGTATGTTTCCTTAACTCAAATTTGTCTTTGAAATATTGTTTTATGTACAAATAGTAAAAATAAGCACTATAAACTTTTTTATGATTAAATTATGTGCTTTGCAAATAAATTTTAATCTGGGTACAAAAAAAACAGGGACATTAAGCCCTAGACTTTGATCCTGTTATAGAAAAAATGAATTTTTCTAACAGAGTGGTATACTTAGTCATCCAACAATATTTTAGAAATAAAAAATTTACATCCAAAAATGCAATTTTAAAAATATGAAGACTTTTAGACAATCTTCTCACCTATTTTCAAAAACGAAAAAAATTGAGGAAATTACGAGGCACATATTCAAAAAATTTTTAAATTTAATGACAAACTTTTGATTTTAACGATTTAGAATATTTTTTCAGTTTACATAATAATTACACATATCTTCTTTTAGAGGCTTCTAAAATTACTCTGGAATAACTTATCAATTAAATATTTTAGAGGTAAGAAATACATATGTTTATTAATATTTCCTTTATACAATCGCCTCCAAAATGTGACTCGTTTAATCATAAACCTGTGGGACCGAATGACACCGAATTAATGTACGGGCTCTTTAGGGTTTTAAAATTAACTATTTTTCTCAAATAAAGAGTTTTATGATATACTTATGTGTAATTAAATTTTGACATAACTAGTAATCTTTCTTTGCTAATAAATTTATAGGGAAAAATTAAACTCTATCATAAGAATAATAAAAAATTATTTTGTGACCGGATGATATAAAAATTCGGGGAAATTTAAAAAGTGATTAATATTTTGCAATTATGAATAGGTAAAAAATATGAACTTTATTTTCAAATTCTGCAATTAATTTTGAAAGTATTTGTGCATTGATAATTATATCTAGAGTTTTCTGTAAAAAGATATAGCGCTACAAAACTGAAAAAATATAGTAGAGGACATGGGACCGGATGACATTACTCATATTTAATTGAATTTATTTTGATACAGGATGAAGTAAAAATAATTCGCACACTTGATATTATAGGTAAAAACACGCTTAATAAAAACCTTTAATCAAAACAATTATTTCTTCAAATATAAACGAATAATATACCAGGGACATGATATTGCAAACTTTTTGATTTTTACCCTTAAGGGGGTGTGATACGTTATGATGTCACGAATTACCGACGGGGTATAAAAAATATTCGGCAATCCTCTTTTAAAACAAAAAAAGATATCAAGTTGAAACTTAAGAGAATGTTAGGAAATATGAATTGGTACATCTCTTATGTGTCATTTTTTCAAAATTTGGGAAAAAATTTTTTTTCAAAATTATTTTTTTTCAAAATTTTGAAAAAATGACACATGACAGATGTGCCCTATCATATTTTCTATCATTTTCTGAAGTTTCAACTTCATATATTTGTTTTCTTAAAAACAGGATTGCCGAATATTTTTTATAATCCGTCGGTAATTTGTGACATCATAACGTATCACACGCCCTTAAGCACACATTAAATTATTAAATTCCACATAGAATACAGCATGTACATTTTTTTTCCTCTCCCTCAAGGCCTGCACCACAAAAAAATGAGTACAGTAAATTAACTACAAAACGTAGTTAATTTAACGTAGTTAACGAAAAAAGTTTTCAGCAAATAAGATGAAATCAACAATAAGATATGAAAATTAACTTCTAATATTTTACGCTACTTTGCTATTACAGATTACCTTCATACCCAACATTGTAAGTTTTTTTATGGAGCGAAATTGGCGATAGCATCTCAGAGTAAAAATATTACACTGACATTTTATGGCTTATGTTTTTGTACGAGCTGAGTGCATTATTACCATATGAATGTACCCCCTTTCTTACTTATGAAACATTGCTCTGGAGGCATTAAGGTCCGTTTCCACGGTACCCGCTGCCAAATCTTATTCTTATGATCATCGCGATGCGGAGGTTGTCAAAAATGAAGAATCGTCCGTGAAAGCAGAAGGGAAGAGGTGGAATCCATTTTTGGGTGAAAGACTATGAGTGAAAGAATTTCAAGAAGAATGAAGACAAAAGCCAGCGGAACAATGCTCAAAATCGTAAAGCGAATCAGTGCGAAGTGTATCGAATTCGGACCACCGGAAACTTCATGATTTCGATGAAAAGTGAAAAGAAAAGGAAAAAGAAATCAGCTAACTTAAAGACTCATTTTGGCGCATTTCAAATGAAATGGACTTCACTCAAGACAAGTCAATAATTGAATATTTAGCGGGTGATGTCAATTCTGGGTGGCCTTGAAAGTCGTTTTTCAAAATTTGCTTTTCCAAGACCTTTTTATGGTTTATTAAACTGTTAAATTCATCTAATAATTACCTTTCCTTATAATTTGGAATATAAAAAATAGAAAACCTTAGTCAAAACATAGAAATCTATAGTGTAAAAATAGAAATCCTTAGTGTAAAAATAGATATCCAGAAATATTAAGTTCTAAGATGTAGAAATTGTCTTAAATAGATCATGTGACAAGAGACTGTTTTTTAAAACAATTTAGAAGATTTGAACCAACTCACCGAGGAATGCTGATTTTGCTAATTATAGTCGTTTGCACTTTCCAACAACTTCGGAATCGACGAGCTTTACCTTGTCTCGTACATATATGCAAAGGTGTCGGATAAGCCCTTAATTATTCCTGACATTCAATGCGTTTTAATTAGACTCTCTACAGATTTACGCCTTCCAGACTCGCGAAGACAAACCAGGGTGCGTTTGTCATCTTGTAATCACTTTAAGGGCGACACATTCTGCTCTTAATTTTCCAGGAATATGGTTTAAATCCACTTCTGAATTTTAATTAGAAGCAGAGTTTTTCTTGAAATAAATATACGTTTAAAAGCAGTAGCTTTTTATTAAAGCAGGAAACATAAATTTATAAACATCTAAAAAGCCTTTGGAAATTAAGAGTAGCTTTTACTTCAAAGAAGTACTCCTACTTTTAAACTTAAATACATTCAGACTGAAAACTTTGCTACACTGGAAAAATTAAAAATAATACTTAACCCGATTCTGGGGTTAAATATCATTTTTGTTCAAGAAGAAGGTTTTATTTTTTAAGATTGAGAAAAGCTGTAGACAAAAAATCTCGATACATTCAGTTTTATTTCAATCTGAGAATGACTCGAAGCTGAAAGCCAAGCTAAAAGTGCTACTACTGCTACTGTATATCAGGTGCTTTAAAAACTGTCTGTGATATCAAATTCGTTTAGCATTACGGACTATCAGGCACGCACAAACTAAACATGTCTCTGTCTCTTCTCGGTAAACATTGACCGTCCTGCTAGGCGAGTTGGCAACGTTATCAGACACTTTTTATCAAATTTACGTTACCACCTCGAGGAGGTGAGACTGAAAAAAGGAAATAAAAATAAGAAGCAAACTAAAGTCGAGGCAGATAACTATTTAACTGAAAATTTACTTGTCGGTAGCTTATTCTTTATTTAGCCTCTTCTTCCCTTTCACTGGAATCGTGCACTCAATTTAATAACCAGGAGACAGAAGCTTTGATTTTGCTTTTCGCATGCAATGGACATTGATGTAAATTGATTGAGAACATGAACCAATCTTGTCAGTGCATTTTGAATTTTTATGAAGGTAAAAGCATAACTCTCTTCATAAAAAAGAAGATAAACCCAGTGCCTTATTTTGTGGGATATATATGCTTTTTATACGACCGGTTAACAGTAGACGAAAGCGATTATGCTGACGATTAAATTTACGATTTATAATACTGGTTTTAAAATGGGATAAGACAATGTCATCGTGTCATTTGCAGATAGTAAAAATTATACATATAACAATTAAAAAAAAAGAATCGAAGATAATTAATTGCCTTTTAGTATTATCAAAATGCAGTCATATAAGTACGGTTTTTAAAGACTTGATTTACGAAATGTCTTGATCAATTCCAGCAGTTCGATAAGAAATCCGGTTTTGGGGATTGAATTTTAATGTTCAAGTCTAAAATGTTAGAAATTTATGTAGCAATTTTACTAAACATGTGATATGAAATTCCTACAACATGGGAATCTGCTGTACTTTTGCACAGTAAAAGATTAGTAAATTAATTTTTTATTTCTTCATTTACTTTTGTATCATTATGTTAATTTTTTATTTACAAAGGAGGACGAAAATAGGGAAGAAAGTGATTTCGGAGATTTTGAATTTGTCTACATTTAGTCATTTCTTTCAGTTGTTTGTTGTAGAGTTTCAATTTGCAAAAAACGTAGTAAAATTCCAACCATTTCTAACGATGAGCAGAATTTTTTGAGCAAAATCGTGTGAAGTTAATTGTAAAATGTTGCCAACCACTTACGATAAATAAAGCATGAAAGAGTTTGTGAAAGAGGGATCTTTGTACTCTAAAGGCCTCGAGGGTTGCTGGGAGTTCTACAATGTTTGCGATCGTGTTTCCTTCGTGCAGAAACGCAACTCGACTTTCATTTGATATCGAAGGCGTTATCTCGCTCAATTCTTATCAATGAGTAATCATGCATTTTCTAGCCATGAATTCTCAGAAGGTGTGCATTTTTTCAGTAATAAGAAACGAGTAATTAACTCACCACTCACACTCAAGCATGCCTTAATGGAAATTACCAACTTACCTGAAACAAAAAGAAAATTTGTATTAAAATTACGGATTAAAAATAACAATTGGTTATGTAGTTCAGAAATATATTATATAAAATGATATAAATATATATAAGCCCGTAGAGAGGAAAACCGGGCCCGGGGGGGGGGGGGGGGGGAGGAAGGAAAGACCCCTGTTT